>JBBPJP010000743.1:0-15501 GCA_038088775.1 Boletus barrowsii | reverse complement strand
AAAAGCATTGTGAAGTGGCATGGCTAGGGGACCGTTATCGGGGGGAGTAGAACCGACGTCCGTAGGAACATTGGCATTTCGCGCGCGGCCCGGAGGGGGCGGGGGAATAGTGAGAGGAATGGCCTTTCTCGGAGGGTTGTTTTTCGCCAAAGGAGGCACTGGTGAAACCGGCCGGACAGATGAGGGCTCTTCACGCACCGGTGAGGGAGTGGTGTCAGTCTTTGGCAGGTCTCTTGGTATCGCCCCCAAGGCCTGTTCAACTGAGATTGACAACTGCGGGCGAGGAGAACAAGCGCCTGAGACGGGTCTGTTGACCACGAACCCTGAAACAGGTTGAACGCTATCCTGCCTCGAGAAAAAACCGGTCACAGATTTGAACCAGACGGATTTTGGCTTAACCTCTGAACGATCTCCTTTAGTTGCTTCCAACACCTCGTCACCCTTCGTCTTGCCAAAATTCATGAGTTTCATTGGACGACCCACCGCACGACGAGGCCCAGATGCTGCAGACTGATTCAAGAACGTGAGTGCCTCTTCGATGGCGTCGATTTTGGATCCAATCAAGCACTTGATGAAATCCTGCGCTGGCGTTTCCAGAATCGTTCCGTTGAAGACGGTGCTTACGAGATTTTGAATATCGGTGTAGAAATTGTTGAGCGTGCTATTGAGCGTAGTGGTGGTGCCATTCACCCAGCCGAAGAGGCCGTTATTGATTGACGACTGAACAGTCTCGAACTTGGCACTGATGGCGCTAGCATATGCTGCGGACTGGTTGGTTATACATGCTATTGTTCATCTGGGTAGCGATCGTATTCGAAAGGTCTTGTACACTCGCGGCAGCTTGAGCAGAGTACTTGCCTTCGAGGGGACTGATCGCAATCAGTTGAATTTGGACAGAGAGCAATACAAAAAAGCCGATAAGAAAGCAGGCTAGCGCAGGAGGGTGGAAGATATAGTGCAGGAACCAGCGAAGATGAATGTGTTGAGAAGGCGTGAAGCGGAGCTGGGAAGCCAGCGTAAACGCTATACGGGTAAGCAGTGGATGTTGTCCATCAGCTTGAAGCATGAGGAGATTGTGGTCAGGGAGCGTCACAGACGGTGTCGTCGTCTTGGAAGAAGTAGCATGATAGATCGTTGGATCGGACAACCAGGCCTCACGTGTAAACCGCAGATGGCGCATAAGACAACGCTACTTGTACCACTCAAAGACGGAGTGGCCGGCGAGGAGCAGGAGGAGGGCTACGATCAAAATGATTGTGCCGATCTTGGTGATCTGAAGGAGATCACCCCCAAGATTGTCGATAGAGGCAGAAACGTATCGTTGATGTCAGCTTTGACAGCCTCGAACGGCATGTCCACCCTAACGAGTGTAAGAGAGATTCGCTGGTGGGATAAACAATAACTTACAGGTCCTGGATGGTATTCTTAATAGAGGATACAGTGAGTAGCGAATTGTTGAGCTGAATCAAAGCGTTCTCGAAGTCGGTAGGGATAGCGATGTTCGACCAATAGTGGAGAAAATGCCAAGCAATGAGTACGCGGCATCATCTACCCGCGTTGTCCTCCGAGTGGAAGCGAGACGCAATTTCGTCCGAATGCTGCTCAAACCTGGAGGGAACAAGGTGCTGCGCAGAGATCCCGATTGCTTGCTCCATTGCCGAGATGATTTCCGGAGATTCCTTGTGGTTCGGCACATCTGAATCCCTGTAAAGAGTTCAATCCTCGGTATGGAAGCGAATGACCTTCACGGCAAGCTATTCCTGAAGTGTCCAAGCCCGAGTGTTCCAGATGCTGACTGCAAAAGCACCCCGCGGCGATGAAGGACAAACACCACGGAGGAAAACAATCGCCATGATCCCTGGTACCACCTGAACATGTCTTCCCACTTGTGTGACAGCATCACATATTGAAAGCACTGTCGCACTTCACGTTTTATCCGGACGTAGTCGATGCGTATCGTGGTCGAGGATACAAGCTCATTGAAAATTGGCAGGGCTTCGAATACGGATGCCTGCTCAGCTCTATCGTGGAGACGACCAATGGTTGTGTTGATGAGCACACGTGGCGAACGATGCAGGATCCGTTGGACAACCTTGTGAATCAATGCTCGTGTGCTCGATGGACTGATGCATCGGTCGCCTTGCTCTATCACACAGTGTGAACACGTCACGTTCATCATGATGAAGTCACAACTCACGCTGGACGTCCGGATCAGATGACTCTGCCATCTTTTTGAGCATCATCTTCAATCGCATTGTCAGTCTCCTCCTTGTGTAAAGCCGCGTGCTTCACTTCGTGACCCCACGGAAACGATGGATCGGGTGTGATCACCTGATTACAATGATTCAACAAGATTGACCTCCACGAAGTAAAAATGAAGTACTTCGCATCCTCTACAGCCTGTTTCCATGAACTGGTTGCCAATCATGCCTCGCTTCGCTTGATAAGATTCACTTGCGGAGATGAGAGAGTGAGGGACAATGCACTCGAGTAGCACGAGATGGCATCGTCATATTGCTCCGCGTCCACTGCCTTGTCTCCGAGATGCACCAGCCTCTTGGAGGAACACTGCCTAAAGTCTAACAGAAAGTGTGCTGTAAGTAAGTGCACATGCAGGACGCTTGCTGCTCACCAAGAGCCCAAACCAGATGCCCATCATGCAGATTCAATGTTTCGCCTCCTAGTATGTTCGTCATCTCATGGAAACACTCGACCGCATCTGCTATGCGGTCGATCG
This sequence comes from Boletus barrowsii, assembly GCA_038088775.1. NCBI lineage: Eukaryota > Fungi > Basidiomycota > Agaricomycetes > Boletales > Boletaceae > Boletus > Boletus barrowsii. The sequence goes on along the minus strand of JBBPJP010000743.1, from coordinate 12,764 downwards.
TTTCGAGACGTTCGCATACGTCTTTATAGATCTCGACTCTAGAGAGTGTGAACTACAAACCTCAATCTCAAGACGGTAACGACAGCAAAAGGAGATACTCACCCCAACCGCAGAAAGCAAAGCGTCTTTCTACAAATCGTGAGTCAGCTTTACTTTTACCCACTTCCTCAGGAGGGGTGTGAGAGAAGTGTGAGTTGTCGGCGGGGCGGTATTACCGTCAGCGGACGTCGTTGCGCGAAATCTAACGGAAAAGGGTTGACGCACGACAGATAAATAGGTAGAACATAAGCTCACCACAAACCCACTCGGTCATGGGTACGCTGGCGTAGATCTCTTCCCCCAATTCGCTCGTCATTGCGTGAAAACACTCATCGCATCCGTTGTGCGGTGTATCGTTTCGAGACGTTCACATATGACCTGGTATTTTTGTAAACCACGAACCGCAAACCAAGAGCGTCGGGCTACGAGACGGATAAGCATTGACAACAGCAATCAATGCCTCTTTCCACTCCCTATTCGTTAATGTTGCTTTTGCCCACACACGTAGGAGTGGAGTAGTATGCAACATCAGCGAATTACCGTGTCGAGTTGCGCTCGAGACCGCGCGACCATCGTTTTCGAGAGTGAAGAGACACTGTTTAGTAAAGTCTGCGACAACGTTTTGAATGCACGGAGAACCTAAACGGAGAACAAAACCCACCAGAAACCCACTTGGTGATGGATACTCGTATCTACCTTGTCTTCCAAGACATTTACCATCTCGAGAAGTGATTCGCCCGCATCCTTTATGCGACCCACAGTAAACCAGGCTTCACAGAGACGCTGTCAAATTATGGCATCGAGATTGTCGGATTTCCATCCAGTAACCTGTCAGACAGAGTCAGCGAGATCGATCGGTCGCAATACACGCGTTGAGAAGCCTACTAGCGAGATCGCAAAAAGGGGCTGCCCGATGTCGTCCGGTATTTGGGCACGTGCGCGCTCAAACAACTGTATCGCACCCTCGTAGTCACCACACTCCATCTGTGAATTTCCAAGCAAAAGATACATACATCCCTGGAAAATGCGTCAGTGGCCATATTCGCCCCATGGTAGCACGACATGCACGTGCCTGCACCGCATAGCACACCAAGTTAGAGCAGATCGTAGCAATGAGGTCGTCTAGGCGGGATATCGTGTCAATGTGATCACCAGCCATGAACACGATGATAGCCTAAGGGCGATGAACGACCGAGAGGCAACCAAGATAGGGAAATACAGACCTTGATGAGGAGAAAGGTAACGTGAGATGAACGGAAGTGCGTCGCAGGTGCGATATCCCTTGTCCTTTTCTCCGTTTCAGACATGCGCTATGCTCTTTGCCAGGAAGGCAATGATGGATGGCTGGACATCGATAGCCTTGTCATAATTTGATGTCAGCGGCATGAAATGCGACGGTAGAGTAGCAAGTGCCATTTCTGCATCTTGGAGGGCTACATCCCACTTTTGCAGACGAGCGCTGACAGAAGCTCAACTAGCGAATGCATGATGACTCGGACTATGAGACTCGGAAATGGCTGCAGTCAATAATGTGTCCGCAATTTCGAGCTGATCATTTTTCCATGCGTCCAGCACAGCGTCGTCGGTTTGAACGTCAGTTTCCTGGAGAGTGGGGTGGAGAGGAGACGACAGGATCGATGAGGCTGATGCAGCATCGTCGACTTGGCTAGCAGGTTGCTCTGGAGTCAGGTGTAGACGAGACAGTGGATTTAATGAGTTTGAGGCAGCGTCGCCGACCTCGGGTTGTAGGCGAGACGATAGGATCAGTGAGTTCGATGTAGTGTCGTCAACCTGGACGACAGGTTCCTGGGACGGAAAGGATAAGAATGACAGATATCCAGATCGTAATCCAACGAGACTCACGATGATATGAGATAGACTTTTGATTCCAATTTCCCCGTCTTCTCCACCAATTGCGAGAAATCGGGCGTTGGGAGAGAATGCGATGGAGCGTATGTCTTGAGGGTGTCGGACGAGAGCGAGCTGGGCATGTGTCGAGGTGGACCAAATAGTGACGGTATCCCTGGTAGAGTATGCTACGAATTGCCCATGCTTTAGTAGGGGTGATGCACGAGAATGTTGCTGGTATTGGGGACTTGCCATTCCGCGACGGGTGACCCGGTGGATGCGACGAATTCCTTGATTGTATCATCGGATACGACCAAGAGGTGGTCATTGAACCAGAGCACACTGGTGTTGTACAACGGGACAACTTTGATTGGGATGTCCACGACCCAATGCCGCGATTCCGGAGTGTTTGTACTTGTTTACCACCCCTAATGGTGGCTATGCTCTTCGCAATCCTCATGGCACTTGAAGCTGACGAGGGCAATCAAACGTCGTGCCCGAAATAGCCTAGAGCTGTTCTTGAAGTGTATCATTCGCCCTCCGATGCAAGATCACGTCGTCTCTACCGTCTTGATGCTGATTCAAATCGAACGAGATGGCTATGTGATCAGCCGCTCAGCTGTGAAAAGGTGTGTCGACGTCCTCCTCCAGCTCGTAGTGGATCAAGAGGGTAGGACGGTCTACAAAAGGGACCTCGAACCGGTGGTTCTGTCAGCGAGGTGTTCTACAAGGCTGAAGCAGAACGTCTAGTGTCTACTTGTGATGCTCCAGAGTATCTCCGCAAAGTCGGTCTCATGCTTTCATGGCTGTTATTATGTTGCTGATGCCGTGTAGGCAGAGGGTCAATTCGAGTCTGAAACATCGAGAACGCATCACTACCTCTATTCCCAGACTGGTTCGCCATTGCTCAGGACGCTTGAAAAGTACCTTTTGACTCAGAATCTAACTACTGTCGTCAACATGCCCAGCTCAGGACTTGACTCGATGATCGATCTGGATTCTGGATAAAATGGAGGATCTAAATCGTCCCTTTCGACTCTTCACTCTGGTTCCCACTGGCCTTCCAACACTGAGGCGCTCGCTCAAAGACTCTGTCTTACGGAGGGGCAAGGACATCAACCAGTCGTCAATCACCATTGACGTTGTAAAAGATGTTGACGTAGATGCTGACGATGTTGCCAGTGATATGTGACGCGTGACGCCTCAAAAAAGTATTATTGGACAGCTACAGGAGGGAGTAATAGTACTAGTGTTTCTAAGTAGTGTCGAAAATCAGCTATACTGTCTTCAGATAGTCCTGTGGTATCGTAACCACGCAACACCGCTGCCACTACCGCTAAGAGCCAAACACCACAATCATAATTGTTCGACTGAAGTGCAAGAGTCTGGCTTACTTAATGAAGGACTCGATAGAGAAGGAAGAGGTCGTACCGTGACTGGGTATGCTGTCCATGGGCGGCTATGATTCAAGTTTGTCTGTACGTCCGGCAACATTTCTTTCGCGATTGACATCAGCCGTGTGATAAGCGTCATGACGTCCTGCGAATGACCAGCTAAGTGAATATTAGATAAATCTGTTGGGAAGTACACACCCGAATGTCATTCCGCCATGGTTTTTGTTCGCCGAAACTGTCAAACAGTCTGAGTTCGCGCCGGGATAAACACGCTATGCAGAGAACCCAATGAGCTGCCAAAGGTCGGTGAATGGGAATTATCCAAGTATCCTTCGTCCAGAATTTAGTGTATCTCGTGGATTTCCAGAGTACATGGTCGCTAGCATGGTACCGGATATGTGTCAAGTGATGCGTCGAGAACACGGCAAAACGATGCGTCTCGGGGATATTGAGAGAAGAGAAGAGCAACGGGATGCATCCGTTGATGCACACATCATTGAGGCACGCTGTGGGTGAGGTCAGCCGAGATATGTCCGGGCTCTCAAAGAAGAACTTTGGGAACCCCTCAACGGCTGGGCGTTCCCTTGCAGTTGATTGGCTATTCGTCATCGGGATAGGGCTGCGCGGGGCAACCGGCGTCGGATCAACTCTCGTGTCCTGCTATGAATGTCAGAAAGGAAGCCAAACCTGAGGCAGGGCAACCCTACCTTTGGTCCCCAGATAATTTCAACTGGTGGGACGTCCTCATCAGCATCTTCGTGGGTATTATTCTCAATTGGGGCTTCGCCTGTCAGGTAGTCAACGAAGACTGCGTGTTCGGATTCGATGCCTCTTTCTGGCATGTCCAAAGTTCCGCCGAGAAGGCCGTCAGGGTCATGGGAGTGAGTCTCCTCGGGTACCACATCCGGAGCTTCGATGATGGTTGGATTGAGCCACAATAACGTGATTTCCGGGGCTCCACCTGACAGAGTGAGCGCCAGCGCCTTCGCATCCTTGATTTGAGTATCAAACCGAGTTTTCGAAGCCAATGGATTCGCCCATTTCGATGCTAATGTCAGAAGCTGTTCTCGTCGCTGTTGTAGAGCCAAGTAGAATGTTTCGTCTGATTGACGTTAGTGATTATCTTGTTCCGCGAGCTGAAAAAGACATACTTTCATCAATATGCAATGCGAGCTCCACAGCAGCAAGTTCGGTCCCATACCAGCGACAAATATTGTCAGCCTCCATACCTAAACGCCGGCACTCTTCTAAGCATCGATCACGCTTGAGCATCGCGCGGATCCCGTGACGAACATCTTGGTCATCTATCCAACGTGGAATGTTACCCGCGGAAGGTGAGATCCATATGTCCTCCATCAAGGACTGATGGTTGCGCAGCTCATTCAGTTTGGTCGGGAGCGGTGTCGGGAGCGGAATGGATGACGTCGAATCGTAAAGGTTTTCGAGTTGCTCGCAGTACGTGTTGAACTTGCGAATGGCACTCATGAGTGCAGGCTGTCGCTTTGCGATTGCTTTTCGTGTCTGTTGGTGGAGTTTTGTGCCTGAAATTTTTTGAATCGGTATCAGAAGACGTCCACCACAAAAATCCAGTAATTACCCAATGCTTGCTGCGCGCCACCGACCGCACGGTCAAGTTTATCCCATTCGAAAAAACTACCGATAGCCCGCTTTCTGATGTTGATCTTCAAGTCCCGTGCTAAGAGGAGAATGCGTACAAAATCAAGACCAACACCTTCGAGTTCTGGGAACTTGTCTCGAACATTGAGAGATGCATAGAGAGCATCCACCTTGGTCATCAAGCGGTCGTGCGTCCGTTCCAGACTGCCCAGTGCGTCCAGCGTGTCATCCGAGATATCCGCTTTCCCTATGGCAGTTTTCGCGCTCTGAATAGCCCTGAAAGTAGTGTCAATGTCAGCCTGAAGCGTCAAAACAGCATCAAGTTCATTTTTGAGGCGCGCTGGTGCATCTGGTAACCATGATTACAGGTAGCCTAACTACAGAGACAGGTATAAGGGGCAACGTACGAGCTCGAACCGACAGTTGCGACTCTCTTTGAGAAGTCCATTGAGCAGCAAGCTCCTCCGTGGGAATTCCACATTCATCGATCCGCTGTTGCGCTGCTCTGCCTTGCTCTTGCACGCCACGCCGGAGCCTTCGTTTGATCCAATCCCCCAAGTCGTCTCGCATCTCGGCTCCAATTGCCATCGCTTGACGGTCGATCAACCAAATTCGTCGTCGTCGCTGGTTTAGGTTTAGTCATATTAGCATAGAGTGGTTAAACATTGCAGATCTTACTGAGGAGGAGCGTTCTATTCCGATCATCTTAATCAAACGCGACCAAAGGCGTTCCGTGCCTTCACCGTCTGAGAGGCCAAGGCCGACAGCCATGCGAGGGTTGTAGTGAAGCTGGCATGACCACTCGTGACCGTATGCGTGCATGGCGGTCGTGGCAAACCGGAGTCGTGACATGATCTGCTGCGGAAAGATGTCATACTAATGTTAGAGTCAGCATGACGCTTGGATGATCCAGGTAAACAAACGATATACCTTTGAGAGTGACCGTTCAACGACACATCCAATGTCATACAGCGTGACCACCGTGGCCTGGGATGGCAACAGAGAGAAAAGATGGTCAATGAGCGCTAATACATACTTTTGCTGCTCTCCAGGCGTGTCGATGTTTGCGAAGAACAACGGTATGTCGTGGCGGCAGATGAGTGCCATGAGACCCGTGTCATCGAAGCTGTCCATGGAAGCCTTCTGCTTCTTGCCATCAGCGGCTTCGTAAGATGCCTCGCAAGTGTCTATTGCATCATCAGGCATAACCGGCTGACGATTAGCACGTGGATTCTTCCTCTGCTTCTCGACATGAGCGCCAATCTCGTTAACTTGCCGTTTCGGGATAAAGTATGCTGGATCATAAAACTCAGGGCTATCGCCAGCAGACCGGCGATGACGGTGATGGAAATTTCCATCTGTGGCAACATGGATATCCCCGCCATCAGCAATCGACCTACCAAACAAGGTTCCTCCAAAGCATGCAGGACATCGTTGGACAAGACTGGATGCACAGCTTCCCGGGGTAAGCGACTGTTTGGAAGGGCAGGCGGAAGCAGGCCCGGGCGGAAGAGGTGTATTATGGGACGTCATGGATTGGAAGCGCTGAATAGGCGTAGAAGGAGCTGACATGGATGGTGTGGGAGGGAGGAATGTGGTTTTTGCATCCCTGACACGATCACGACAGACTTGGAGCGCGGCCTCAATTTTCTGTTCGACTTCTACTTGGAGGATGTCAAACCATTGCACAGCAGATCCTAGACTACGTCGAAAAGGCTCCTGTATCGCCGTTCCCTGTATATGCGTTACACACAGTGCAAGAATTAATAGACAATGGCACAAACATTCTTATTAACTATCCGAAAACCACGCCGGACGTAGTGCGTATGCAATGCAGAAGCTAGCGCGTTGATGGCATCGCAAGACCGCTCAAAGAGTGCACGATAGAATGCGAGCAAGTCAACCGAGACAGCCATACGAGGCTGAGATGGGGCAGTGGGGAAAAAACCAAAGTGAAGGAGTGCCTGAGCGGCCGTTGCACATTCGCAGCTCGTAACATCAATAGTAACAAAATCTGAATGATAAGAGATTAGTTCTTGTGAATGAAATTCGGAATGCATGGACTCACGATCAAAGAGGAGACCCAGGAGTCGGGTAGGCTTGCGAGCGCAGTCGCTATTCTTGCAGAGGGTGATATGTTGTGGGTACGGCGGGAGCGGTTTCCCGATCGTTCGGGACATATAATGCAGGTAGGGCGAAACGAGGGTCGGAATGAGCTCCTTCCAGTTGGCATACAAACGTTCGGCAGTGGCGTCGGCGAGGATACGCTGGCGAAACTTTCCAACTGGGATTCCATTTTCGGTCCCATGGGTCACATTGGGAGTGTCCACGATGGCGACAGTGTCGGGTTCAGCATCGCTAGGAATATAGTCTTCGTCGCCGGGCTCCAGGTCTGCTGTAAGGATGTCCACGTCAGAGGCATCGTTATCCTCTCGGGCGGCCTCTATAGGTTGTCTTTGCAGTTCTTCGAGGCGATCCAGCAGACGTCGACGTTTCGATTCTTGGCCAGGGATTCCAACAAGCCTCTGAGTTTGACTCTTGTCTCTGGGGCGCTTTGGACTCTCGAAGTGTTTCCCAAGTCCGCGCGATGTAACCTGGGCCCGTCGAGTGCCAGGCTTGGGAGGCATTGGTACCACAGATACAATATGTAGGGGAAGAAATTGTAAAAACAATGACAGAAAATGATATATTACGGATCTAAGAGGGACGTGACGGGGGGGTGACAGGGGCGTGACAGGGGCGTGAAGGGAGGGTCTCGAGAGGCATGAAGGGAGGCTTGATGAGGCGCGATGGTAGCGAACGGGGTGTGAAGGGAGGGTCTCGAGAGGTGTAAAGGGAGGTGCGATGGGAGCGAACGGGGACGTGAAAGGAGGGATTCCCCATGGTGATTTGCAAGGTGGAGCCTCTCAAGATGTAGAATTCTCGGATTAACTTATCGCTTACAAACAAAATACGTAACACTATTGCTCTGAGATGCGAAATGTTCTTGAGCCTAGTCCTGTTTCTGGCTGAACAATCCAAATTTGTTCACGTGTGAAGCTATTATCTAATTTTTTCTCATCATATTCGGTATTGGTATCGTTGCGAGGCTACGACGTCACAGGCCTATTATGTGCTTGATCCGAAACCACCAACATTGTACCATACTTTGATTCAGAAATCTCAGATACCTTTTTGCTTTAGAGGTTACAATATCAGATGTACTTGAGGTTCGGATCCTTGGCTGTTTATTCAGTAGGACCATTATTGGTGATTGGTGTGTCCTGATTGGTTCAGTGGTATGCCAAAGCTACCCAGCCCTATCTTATCGATTTCCGCATACTTTGGCGTTGGAGCATAGCTGCTCACTGCGCTCAACAGTGTCGGGAGTGATGCCACGTTAATAGCGTTTGCCGCAGTCGTCATTGTCTCGCCATCGTCAGCGTGGTGGTGGTGGTGGTGGTGGTGGTGATACTGCATTCGTTACGCTATGTTGTCTCGCACTTAGTACCGCTGTAATCACCCGCGCGGCATCGCAACAATCGCAACTCCCACTATTTATTCGAACATCTGTAAACGGTCGGCAAAAAGGTGCAGCAATCGGAACAAAACAGCTTGATTCAAAACACGACCATATATTTTGGACTCGGATGTAGCCTACTAATCCTCGGATGTCCTGCGGCGCTTTGCAAGGCCACGCGAACTTAGCGCTGGGTCCGGGGACCGAGGACCATGCCTCCTGTGAGACAACGAGATAGCGTTGTAGTCTGGAGTCGAAGGACTGAGTGAATCACCTACGCACACTGTCTGGTCGGATGCAGCCGTCTCGGGGGCAACTGTCTCAGACTAATATATTCAAATACAGGATAGTTCACCACTACAAAACAAATGCTCGCGCGTTCAGCTTGCGCCGCGGCCTCCGATCCGTCAACAACACTGTCCTTGGTGTGTTCTTCGCTCTGGCCGAAGATTCAACATAACTATCTGAGCACAGTGATGTATTCAGCGTATGAGCTTTGTGAGAGAAGGACACACCTACCACTGCGACTTCGTCTTCATGACGGAAACTGACATCGAACTGCGAGACTGCTGGGGGAACAAAAACCGGAGGTATTGGGGTGGCCTAACACCACCGGGCGGCGGAGAGTCGGAGACGCTGACATTGTTGACGAAAGCTGGTAGTTGCTGCGTAAGACATGTAGAGGCTGATCGGTGCTTAGCATCGTGTGACAGAAGGCGCTATTGACCCTCCGCCATCTTGAAATTGCCGTCTAACACTGCAAGTTACGCATGAAGATCTTCCTGCCAAATTCATTATGTAACCCCCTCCCACACAGAGGCCGCTTAGCACCTCTTGAGTACCTCTCATCGACCTCAGCAGGCCTCCAATAGCATGCTGAATTGTTTGTCCTTGTGACCGACAGTCCGTGAAGGCATATGCGGCTGTCAACGGCAATTGACTGCGGTGTACTGTCGTACTTTGGTCTCTAATGGTTACCGAGAAGGTTCGCTCCAGTGGCATCAGAGTCGAAGTACACTTACGCTTTATTTATTATTAACTTGACACTGTACAGTTAATTGCTTTATTTTCCCTTAGCCTACCCTGGAATTCAATGATGATTCTAGTACTTCTAAGCAGACCGCCGACACGGAAACGTTACCATCCAGTATGTATTTATTTCCGTTGACTAGTTTGATTATAACTTGTATTGTAGCATCAGACGACGAGACTCTTGACCCAGCATTTGCTATGGAAACATGGCCAGTAGCTCCTCGTTACAAACGCCACTTAACCGAACTTTTCGACTCGCATGACATCTGCCCCCTTCCTGCCTATGACATGAAAGGGAACTTAATACTTCCTACTCAATACGAAACATCCCTCAGAGGTGCTACCATTGAAGTCCACTTTACTTACTCTCACGTATATATCAAGAAAAACAAATGACATGTTTATAGCACTATTCTTCGTCATCTTCAGGTACTTCGAGCTCCTAATGCCCTTCTTTGCAGTCCATACAAACATCTTCGTGTAAGCGCTTCGGGTTCGAGTTCTAAATCCCATTCTTAAATATATCGATGTCTTCGTTTGATCTTTTCGTTATCTAACTTCGCCTGCAATTGTACATCCACTATGCTCCCCCCTTGTACCGTGTTCTTTGTATTGTAAAGTATATCTCATGCCACTCAGATTCCGAAATACATTGACAACTAAGAATTACTGGTGATTTGCTCGGGATGTGACGACTACGCTAGCGTTGGATTGGCAATTACTGACCCGTTTTCGATATTGTAGCATCTGTTGTTCAACCTGTTGAATTTATGTGCTTGTATACTCTCCATCATAAACAGGGTTTCTGCCGATCCTCGACCGTACCTCTAGTTCAGTACTGAGCGCACGTGGTGCAACTTAAGGACATTACGCGAAAGAGACAGGTCAGCACTCGACTAGGAATTTACATTGTAATCGTGACGGTACATAGTGCATAAATGGAAGCTAATGACGTCGACATTCCACGGGTGTGGGACGCAGGTGCTTTTTGGTCCACGCAGCTTTGCTGGATTTACCCTGCGAAAGCATCTTCACTCGCTTTGGTTTCTTCACCTCAAACCAATACGGACCGAGTTGATGCGACCGGTCACTGACGCAATCAGGGTTTTTGCATTGGAATCGATAAACCTTGGGATCAGTAGATCGAACCCGATGCCACTTTTCTTGTGTAGCACAACAGCTCGGACACTGGATCGGCACATCTTTCCCCCATGGTCGATAGTCGCGGTGTGCCCAAAGGTATTTCGTCGTATTGACGAACTTGCGATCCGTTGACAAAAGCAGAGTGTAGACGCCAGAATGGCGTTTGAGTTCATTCGAGTTGGCGAGTGCAATCGGCACAGCGTTGTCAAACGAATGGCCATGGATGACGACGGATTCAGTGAGCATGACTAGAAAGGACCACGCGACGGTAGAGTGGAATCGGGGAGCATCGAAAGCAATCGTTGCAGAAAATCCAAAGCTGCGAGGATATCGTTAGTATTTGTAATGAAGTATGTTGGTCAGTCGACTCACCTTCCAACCGTTTTTGTAAAATCCTTACGAGATACGGAGTGACGAATATATCGTCCGCAACTGAGTACGTATAACGCAGAGTCTGGAGTAAGGTCCGCGAATGGGCCAAGTAAGATCTCGAAGAACTGCAATTAATGTCATGGTTAGGATGTCATCAAGACGGTTATAAACACCACCTCTTGAACTTCGGCACATATCGGTTTGCCACCCCGAACCCCAGCAAAGAGGTCGCCGCGGTCTTCGTCAGTGTGCGTAGATATGACGAACACAACCTGGGAAGGACGAACAGCTAGGATCTTCTTCACGATCTTGGTGGCACGCTCCAAGTACGTCTTCTTCTTCCACTCAGTTCCCAGGTCAAATGGTACGTCGGCCGTTACAAGGCCGCCCGAATGGACGAAAAACGGCCGAAGGAAGTCGAATAACATGTTGATCGGCCCTTTGGCAGGGATGTATTCGTTGAGGCGAAGGTGGAGGACCGCGGTGACAGAGGCTCGAATGACGGACTTAGGGGACTGTTCGAAACGTCCCACGATGCGTGGCGATTGGGACAGCATGGATTTCCGGTCACGATAGAAGCCCTATAAATTAGGTCAGTATAACCACAGCCTGGGGGGAAAGCGGCTTACCATGTAGGGAGCCACCGATTTCGTCGCATTGTCATCCATCAGATGGCACGAAACGCATAGAAATTTGACGTCTTCGTGCTGAATGATGAGGTAATCTTTGCGAGGAACCTTGAGGCACTTCTTGCACACTGAACGTACGCAGACATTGCACCCCCAGAGCTCGCCACCGTCGGAACACATATGACAAAACTGCATGGAAATGAATCGATGAGCAATGTAGCCAGATTACTAGTACTCACATCATTGTTCACATCTTGTATAGCTTCTGAAACGCTCAGGGAGAACAAAGTTTGAAGGCAAGGGCGTACCAGTCCTGCGGGTTGGACTTGAAGGTCCAGAGCAACATCAGGGAGGGTTGCACGATCTTGCTGGTGAGGTGGCGGCAGTCCCGTGGGGGTGATGGCCCTTTTCGGTGTGGATTCCACATCGCGTGGGTCACGAACAATAAGTCTAACACGAGGAGCTACACCGCCACTCGATAGCTTTGCAGTCTGTTTTGTACGGGCCATGGGCGGCGAAAACGGCGAAAACAAGGTAAGTTTTAAATGACGTGACTGTGACAGTGACAGTGTAGAGTGATTGTGTGACCAGCTGACGTGGCGCCGTGACTCGGACCGTCTGCCAGCCGAGCCCTACTTCGTTCAATGTTTCAACCATCGCTCACACGTCCTTTATCGGGGCGACCACTATGTGTCGTCTTGCGACGTTTCTTGATGCTGAGCTTGAGTCCTCTGAGTCGCGACCCGAGTCTAAGTCACGTTCTTCGAGTCAGTAATGAAAGGCGCGTCAGCACGGTGATTAGAACGAATGGGTGCACGCATCAAGGATATGTCCTTTTCTCACCCATCAGCCAGCGCTTGTGGGTTCTTGACGGTATGTCTTCACGACCCCAATCACCTCACCTTGCCTGTGCTTGCAGGCAGCTAGATTTATACACCGTGTCCTCGCGACCGTGCACTTCCGAGTCCGCGGTGCGTCTTTCACGACCCCGACCACATCACCTGTGCTTGCCTGCGCTTGCAGGCAGCTAGGTTTATACACTGTGTCCTTGCGACCGTGTACTTCGCATCTTCGCGACCGTACTTCCGAGCCCTCGGTGCGTCTTTCACGACCCCGATCACATCATCTATGCTTGCCTGCACTTGCAGGCAGCTAGGTTTATACACTGTGTCCTTGCGACCGTGTACTTCG
>JBBPJP010000742.1:0-15511 GCA_038088775.1 Boletus barrowsii | reverse complement strand
GCACCATCAAGGGCCGCCCCACCCTCATCCTGCCAGCCCAAGCTAGTATTCAACTGCTGGTCATCGTCAACCTGCATATCGGTGTCATTGAAAAGATCTTCTTCTTCAAGGCCACCGTGACCATTGTCGTCTCCAACCATATTGGCAGGTCCATCCCCAACATCGTCCAGTAGCTCATTATTGACAATGTCCCCCCCCTCTGGACAGCATCTCAATCAGCGTCAAATCAGAGCCATCCTAAAAATAGGATGAACACCACTTATATTTTAGCAGGAACCAACCCGAGAGCTCAATTTCCTCTCATGGAAGGAAGTTGATTCACGGCCTGCACGTCTGGTATGGAACAGTTTTTGTTTCAAGAACCTGGAGTTTATCACAGGTGATGATCGAAGGTCAGGCAGCAAGCCAAAAAAAAAGGTGATCAGATTGAAATCATTCTCAAGATGCGCCGTTTGGTAACTTGCAAGTCGGACGGGCACGGGTGGAACATTTGGCCTTATTGTGGCAGTCTAAGTACTCATCGGACATTGAAATGGACTTACCGTTTACGGTAGGTACTTTCCACGGTTTTTGTCGTCGAAAGCATGTTCAACACGTGCACGACTACACGCTGCGAATGGATCACTGCTTGGACCCCTTGGACCCACCATACTTGTTACGGTCGTATGAAATAGGTCATAGATCGTGCAAAGATTTTGCGCATGAAGTCTGAAAGACGAGGGTCTGAGCAGTGTCGGCTTTAGTGTGCTCCAGCCCCATGCCGCCGCATCAACGGTTCTGATCACCGAGCATTCGCACGGATACTTATAATTATGGCCGTCACCGAGGCAGTCCATCAGAGTCCAGTGCTCTAACCTCACCTCTGGAGTGGCTGGCCGGGTGACTACCTTCGAGGAAAACGTCGTCGATCGTGATCGAGCGGGTCGGTCACTTTTCTCATACACCCGTTAGGCATACTCTGAATTCACCCACTCAGCTCGCAAGATAGCCCTCATGCCAATATCTGGATATGCTGTTGCCACCTTGGTAGTGTTTATCATCTCCAACCTCTTCGTCATCCGTCCAGTTTCCATACCCACACCTCGCCATTTACCTCGAGTACCATTAAACCTCGGAACCGCACCAATCCTTGCTATCGCGTTACTATGGGCCGCCCAATGTCTTGATCCGGGAGTCATCCGCAATGGTATTGTTGGAACGGAAGGCGTCAAGCCGTACAACATCCTCATCTTCTTTTTATCCCTGGCTTATATGACCGTAACTCTCGACGTCACCGGTATACTCCAGGCCGCAGCGTTTTGGGTCAGCAACAGAGGTGGCCAAAATGGGTGGAAACTGTATATTTATTTCTACGTCATGTTCACTCTTCTCTCCATCCTACTCGGCAACGATTCCATCATCCTTTCTGGCACTCCATTTTTGGTCTACTACACAAGTGCCGCATACCTCAATCCGACGGCATGGGTCATGGCTGAATTCGCTGCCGCGAACACCGCCAGCATGGTACTGTTTGCAGGGAATCCAACAAATGTGCGCGTTTTCCATATAATCTGGACCTGCTCTGAGCGAGTTCACGCCAGATTGTCATCTGCGAAGGTTTCAATATCGGCATCGCCGCCTTCACAGCGTATACCGTCCTTCCCTTCCTCGCTTGTCATGTCTGCTGCTTTGTTGTGCTAGCATTCCAACATCGCAATCGAGTTCCACGGAAATTAGCCCGAACTGCCTGTCTAGATCCTCGGTCCGCTCTTCTGGATCCCGTTGGTGCCTGGGTTGGCAGTCTTATGCTTGGCGTAATGCTTATCCTCTGTCTCGTCGTGAGCATCTTCGGAATCGACGTCTGGATGATCAGCTTACCGTTCGCTTCTGGCAAATTCCTATTCGATCTTACGTGGGATCATTATCGGTACTCCCATGGTATCCCAATGTTGGGCCATGGTAGCCCGGTGATGGACCATAGCATCCCAACGTCATGCCGTGTTATCTCAATGTTGAGTCATAGCGTCTCAACGTTGGGCCGCGGTATCTCAATGTTGTGTCGTGGTATCTCAACGTTGGGCTGTTGTATTTCAATGTTAGCCCATAGTCTCCCAAGGGGTACTGGAGAAACTTTTCAGGGACCCACAGTCGTTGAGGACCAACGTGCGAAAGATACCTCAGCCGACCAACGTCCGGAAGACACCTCACCTTACTCCCCATCCCCAGAACAGCCGCAGTCTTCTCTACCATGTGTAGGCTCTGTCGTCCAGTCGCGCTCGAAAACCTCGAAACTCATCTCAGCCGACCAACTTCAAGAAGACACCTTGCCTTACTCCCCATCCCCAGACAGAGAACGTCCAGACTCTCCCCTACCACACGTTGTCCAATCGAGTCCAGAAATCACCTCGGGTTGCACACCATTTCCAGATGAAGGACAGTCACAATCCCCTCTGCCGCATGCAGGATTCGTTGTCTCGTCGTGCCCAGCAATCCCAAAAATTGAGCTCAAAATTGCTATCCCTCCCGAAAGAGGCACCGAAATGTCACGTGTTTCCAGTCGGCGTCAATCGTGTTGTTCCTCATTCACCGATGCAAAAAGACCACCTTCTTTTCCACTTGATGAAGAAACCTCAATCGGGTTGGATCCAGAAACGCCTCAAATTGAGTCCAAAACAGAGCCACAAGCCGACATCGACATGCCGTATGTTTTCAGGTGGCATCGGTCATACATGAACAAACTTCACAAACACTTCCCGACTTTCACCACTGCGCTGCCGCGGTTGCCTTTTGCCCTCATCCCCTTCGCATTTTCTCAGTTTATCCTTGTAGAAGCGCTCAATCACCAGGGATGGGTGGAGGTGTTCGCCGACTGGCTCGTCCGGGCATCTGGTAATCGACTACACCCTACCATCTGGTTGATTGGCATTTTCACTGTCATCCTGTGCAACCTCTTGGGGACCAACATCGGCACCACCATTCTCCTCACCAGAGTCATCCGTGCAGCCGCTCTCCCATATGATACAAACCGTGCGGCTTCCATTGCGCTTGCTGTAGCGTCGAACATTGGAGCCATCAGCTTTACGTTTTCAGCATCACTTGCAGGTCTGCTCTGGCGAGCCATTTTGAGGCAAAAGGGAATCCACATGAGGCCAAGAGATTTCGCTTTTCTAAACCTTTTGCCCCTGCTGGTCATGGTGAGCGTGGGGCTTGGAATTGTTTCTGCAGAGATGGCAGTATTATACCAACCGTCATGAAATCTCGTGATGCACGTGAGTCTCTTACGCGTAACTTGAACACTGCAAGCATCAATGGATATGGCAATGGGGTGGTGGAAGTGGAGTACTACCTACATACTACTTTATGCATTATCGGTGCAGCATTCGTTTACACAATAGCGTCTCGGAGTCTGAATTTCCTCTCGAACCAGTTCACAACGAAATTCCGAGTCGAAGGGGTCAGCAAGAACCCAACATGTGAGATACGCTGGTTATACGTTCGGTGAGGTGGTGAGCTTGCACACCTACTCATGTTGACGAACACCAAATGCGATGATAATATAGAATTAGAGTTTATCGCGGCCATCACCAAGAGAGCGAGCGCTTGTGCAAGCACGCAAGCCAAACAGATCGCGCGTAAACTGACCTACATATATGCAAAGGAACGTGCATACTTGACACGAGGAAGGCGCGAGGACCACACCTTAGTTGCTTCAACTTCCGCCATCGCTCTACTACCACATTGTAGCGTCGTCATCATTCGTCGGTAATGACAGGTACGGAACAAACTAGATAAGAGAGAACAAATGTTAACCCATCGGTGAAGAGGATACTGCGTTGGTGGAAATTGACGGCGGTCGCCCGACACGGGCGATAACATTTTCAGCGAACGGAGAATACCTCGTCAGCGGCGACGACAAGGCCGTACGAGTATGGCGAGTAGCGAACGGGGAGGAGATGGGGACGATGGAATTACGTGACGTACGGTCGATCGCCGTCTCCGGGGATGGCGAACGCATCGCAGCGGGGACGGAGCAAGGGAAGATTGTCGTGTGGGACGCCCGCACATATAGGAAGATCTCCACTTACAAAGGGAATGGTGACAGCAGCGCCATCCAAAGTGTCGATTTTTTTCTCGACTCGACTCGGCTGGTTATCGCGTCTGGGTTGAACTGCACTGTCTGGGACTTGGTGGCGGGCAAGCAAGTTCTAGGTCCACTCCGCCACCAGTATGCAGTTACTGCCGCAAAGTACTCCCCTCAAGGTGATCGAATTGCCACTTGCGTCAACCCTGGATCCGTTCGAGTCCACGATAGTCACAGTGGCGACTTGCTTATTGAGATCCCGATCGAGGTCGCCACGCTTGGCAACTGTACTCGTTTCGTGTGGTCGAAGGATGGACAACATTTTCTGGTTGTTTCCACTGACGGTAACATCAAGCAAATCAACGTATCCACCGGGTCAGTAGTCAAGGAATGGTTGATTCACAACTACCAAGGGTCTACCTGCGTTACCCTATCAAAGCGCAGAGAATTCATCGCATATTCTTCGACTCGAACAGTCAATTTCTTGGATACGTTGACGGGCAAGCTCGGTCAGGTCATCCAACTCGATCGGGTCGTGCATTCAATGGCGCTTTCTCCTGATGATCAGTTTCTCGCAACCAATACAGAGGATGGGAAGATCACAATTAGAACTGTCCGAGACCCTACACCATCCTCCTTTGACGTAAGTTATTATGCATTGTCCGATTGGAATATAAATCTGATTAGCGTCATTCCATCTTCCCTCAATCCCCGGTATGAAATTTGGTTGTGTTATCGTTATCCTGTCTGTCCCGCTGCACTTCAGGGACCATTCATCATCTTAGGCAGTACTGTGTTCGATTCTTGGAAGCAGGGTCGACTTGTCGAGACAGAAGCATTACTGACGGAGGACATCGAATCCGGGAAGCCGAACCATCGCGCACTCGCTTACAGAGCTCTTGTACGAACACGACTGCCAGGGCCGCTCTTGGACCAGGCTTATGAGGATGCTGAGAAGGTGATTGTTACTCCACTTCGCTGGATCCTTACACTGACTCTGGTTTACGCTAAGTCCATCAAGATTCAGCCGTCGGTCATTGGTCTAATTGCAAAGGCTGTCGCGTTCGTTAGCCAGGGACAAAAGCAAGAGGGATACCGGGCGTGCGACCTGGCGTTCAAATACTGTCATTCGGATCGCGTGGATATTCTCCTTGCAATCAAGGTACGTACCATGTGGCTGTGGTTGTATTCCTGCCCAATTCAGCTCCTTAGGCCGTCGTTGTGTGTATGGCTGGGGAATATGTTGATGCGATATCGCGTGTAGACGACTTGATTGCTACGACGCGTGATTCTGATGACTCGGTATGCCATACGCTTCAGGCATGTACAAAGCGCAATGTCGCGGTATATTTCCTGATCTGCGGAACTTCTAGGCATATATGCACTTTCTTTCTGGTCGTTCGCACATGGAGCACGGGGACTACGAAGAGGCAATAGAATCATTTAGGCAGGCACAAACCTACCAGACACGACGCTATCCCAGTCGACGTCTTTGGACGATTTCCTTGGTAAGCATCCTGTTGCCTATCTCGTGGTGCTTAAATAATCGTCGCCACCTTTGACAGATATCAGGATGGCAGTTCGATGATCTCGGTATCACGATTCAGCGATCGCTCTGTGAAGCCCTGTACGAAGGTGGTCGCACGGAGGAGGCAGAGGAAGTACTCTTGAAAGTGGTCAATAGTGCCACCCATGCGACAGCCAATCTGAGTGAGCCCATCGTTGGATGGATTTCTGGTGAGTTTTGTATTAACTACCTGTTCTTGTGCATACGACCCTCTCCCCCAGATTTTATTGAACGATTTCTTTCAACTCCGAGCAGACAAGACGCAACCGAAGCTGACTCACAAGCACAAATGACAATGTTGTACTCATCTACACCTTCCGTCGGCTCGTTACCTCGCGTGCTACTTTTGGCAAAATGGGCCAGAATAAAGTTGACAAGAAGCTCTTGGAAAGACGCCTTAGTTGCCGCGGTTGATGTGAGTATGTTTGCACTGAAATGTCCTACTAGCCTAACTGTGAGTTTGAAGTTCAAGGTTCCACGAATTGTCATCTATCGGGCGACATGTGAATGTCTTGAATCGGCTGATCGCCTGACGGAAGCAGTTGACTGTTTCTGCCAAATGGTGAGCGAACTGGCAATCAGGCAAGATGAGGAGCCGGAATGGGCTGAGGGTGAGTAATCGTGCCAGCAACGCAAATAACGATTGTGTGACCCGAGTCTCCGCACGTTAGGCTTCAAAGAGCGTTGCTCCCAGAAGCTAGATGGTCATGGGGATGCCGCCATGAAGGCTCAGCAACATGATGAAGCCATCTTACACTATTCTGCCGCACTGGCTCTCAATGCCACTGCCACACCAGCATTGCTTATCAAGAGAAGCGAAACGTACGTAGCAAAAGGCTTGTCGAAGGAGGCATTAGATGACGCAGATAATGTATGGTATTTTTATCTTACTAAAGCGTTCCTCGTTGACTGAGACAATCACCAGATAATCAATCTTGACCCCTCATCTCCTGCCGGCTACGAGAGGAAACATGCAGCTTTACACAAGGCAGGATATAATAGGGATGCAGTGACTTCCTTTGAGACGATGCTCTCGAGGATGCTACAGTCATCTGATCCAGGGGTCCGTGGTAGGTGTGACAACATGTTGGCGTTTATCTGCTAGTAACCTGGTCGCGTAGAACGTTCTGATCAATTCGTAAAGCCAGAAGAGACCAAACAGAAGATCCGCATGGTTGTCCAGGATGCCATTCGTGATTTGCCACGGATGCTTATTGATACCGCTTCCGGGCACCTGCTTGACCATTCCAAGCTTGCCGCCAGGTTCGAGTCATCGCCGATATTCACAGAGCTTGTCTCGTCAATGACCACAGCAATCCATGATGACCGCATCGAGTATGAAGTTGCGCAGTTCTACCGTTACGCCGCGTTTTCGCACACGTGGGAAGAAAACGAACCTCTCTTCGCAACTGTCGTACACATTGCTGCGTATAATCTTGAGGAGTCCCCCACTCATGATAAACTCCAAATGTTCTGCAAAATCGCTCGAGATGCCGGATTCCATTGGGCGTGGAGCGACAACAGTTGCATTAACAAACAAGATCATGTCGTACTCCAAGAGGCCTTGGTGGCCATGTTCAAGTGGTACGAGGGTTCCGCCTTGGTGATTGTTTTCCTTCGTGGCGTTCGCTCTCCGTCGAAGCATGGCGATCTAGTGAGGAGTATTTGGAATACTCGGGCCTGGACATTCCAGGAATACCATGCTGCCAAAGTGGTCCGGTTCTACACAGAGGATTGGAAGCCATACAGGGACCTCAATATTCCAAATCACAAAGAGTCGCCGGAAATCATCTCGGAGATGGAGGAAGCGACTCGCATCTCGGCACAAGCCTTGAGAGATCTTCGCCCTGGGTTAAATGACATTCGAACGAAGCTGTCTTTAGCCTCGCAGCGTAAGGCAACCTTTGTGGAGGATATAGCATACTCGTTATTTGGGATATTTTCTATCTCCTTGCCAATTGTGTATGGCGAGGGGGACGAAGCGCTTGGACGATTGCTGGCGCACCTGCTCGCCAGCTCGGGAGATACAGGCATTCTGGCATGGACAGGCAAATCCGGAAGCTTCAATAGCTGCTTCCCAGCCGACATTACTGTCTTCGACCAGTCGCCGACGTTGCACATTTCGTTACCGCCCAGACTCGGAGAAATTACAGCAGATACCTCCAGGTTGCATGTTTCTTCCCTAAACTCCACCGCAGACATGAGGCTGTATGACCTGTTGAGTGGTCTCCCCGTGCCATCGCTGTCGGGAAAACGGATAAGGATTCCATGTATCACATTCAAACTCGGGCATCCTAGGCGCACATCAGAAGACTGTAACGTCTATCGGGCGAAGGCGGATGCACTTGAGACCGTAAAAATCACGACAAGAGAAGATCTGTCTCAATTGGACTCTGCATTCCTCATTCATCCCTGGATCGACTTCCTCCTCGACAAACAGCCAGTTGGGGGTGGGAAGAATGTGCTGTCACAGAGAGACACGCCTGTTAGGCCCTTGTTACGTGACCAGCTCCCTGACCCCCATCCTGCGCCGACAGTCGTTGACCGTTTCAAACAAACATTCCTTGCACGTCACGCCAAACCCATACAGAACTCAGCGTCACACTCATCATCACTTCCGCCCCCCTCACTCGAGTCGTTGACAGACAAGCAGATGCAAGTACTGCAGTTCATAGCTCGTCTTAGACAACCGTTTGGCGCACTTTTGATAACGCCAACCCTCGACAACGTAAAAGCATACAGGAGAATCGCCGTGGATAGCTTGATTACAGTACGGATACAGGAAGATGTGGAGCTGGACGAGCTGATACCCAACGTACAAGTGTTGGACGTGCTGTAGTTGATCAGGTATATTACACTGCGTAGCCTTTTTCTTTGCATTGAAATTCCCGTCGATCGATTCTCGTGAGCGTGCTTTAGACTATTCGTCATTACTTCTATTGCATGTCCTAGTACAGAGAGTTCTTTGAACTTGAGCTTTCACTCACGTTCCTTCCATGAGTTGCTCATGCTCCTGCTCGTCGACAGTGGTTAACGTTAACAACATTCATATTCAGCCAAGCTAGACAAGCTTGACAGCCAGAAGAGTGGAGTTCACCAGAGGTCGGTCACGTGTGATATAGAGTAGTAAGCGAACTTCGAAGCGGCAGTGCGGTTCTTTGCCTGCTACAACAGTCCTAGCTCCTGCGTCTGCCGTTTTTCGCCCCCACCCACCACTCCCGCTTTTCAGGTTCGCCATCCGACAGGAGATATCCCGTCGTCCAGCCTTAGCCTCGTTTTATGACCTGTTCAGTGCCCAACGCCAATCCCACCCTCGAAGCTCACTCTAGCGGCTAAGACAGGTTTTCGCCCATACCGTTCTAAACATCCATCCTTCAACCTAATCAGGTAACCAGACCGTCCTACGAGATAAGCCATGTCTCGCAGGACGGTCGAGTCACCAGACTACCTTCGACGCGGACCGCTGCAGCGATCTATGTTCACGGAAGAAGCTTCTTGCAATGTTGGCCATCTACGGAAGGCCTAGATCATGGAGGCGTCGGTCTGTCAATGGTCACCAGAGTATGGACTCGGCGCGTGTATCTCCCGCGTCATCCGACCCATCATTCTGTTCACATTGACGAACTCTCTGTTGCCTGCCTAGCTCAATCGGATAGAGCGTCAGACTCTTACGCAACAAGGCCATCTGAAGGCTGCGAGTTTGACCCTCGCGGTGGGCTAATCGGTTTTTTGTCTTTGCGAGCAAACACCGTGTCGCTTCAAAGTTCAAATGTGTTTTATGTACTTCTCTAGGCTTCCCGTACGCGTGTGGCACATTTACGGTGTCGACCAACCATGTCCAAGTCGACGGCAAGTAGATATTGGGTTCGTACACGTAATTCTTGGACGCCGCCGACTCTGAAACACTTCCCACTCGCCACACCCTGGGTTTCTGCATACTCCCAATCTTTCCTTCACCTTCCTTCTTCTCATCGATTGCGTCGCACCCTATCGAACGCATTTGAATTCATACACCGCAACCCGTCGCCCTACCCGACTTTTTCGTACCTACTTTGACTTCGCCACGACCCGGGTACTTGGCGCGGTCATTACCGTCTTCTTCCCCTGGGCAGGTAACGAAATGACTCTCTGAGATCTGTTCTATATTCTAGCAGGAACCAACCCCGAGAGCTCGATTCCCTCTCATGGAAGGAAGTTGACTCACGGCAGCCTCCGCGTCTGGTATGGAACAGTTTTTTGTTTCAAGAACCTGGACTTTATCACGGGTGATGATCGAAGGTCAGGCAGCAAGCCAAAAAAAAGGTGATCAGATTGAAATCGTTCTCCCGCCGTTTGGTACTACCGGATTGCTGGTATTCTCCTGCTGTGGCGTCTGCAATCGCTTAGCAGCGTTGCTCGATTGCAGCTTCATTGCGTGCCAGCCCCGTCACGCCGTCACCTTGCTTCACAAACGCACACGATAGTCTCCCGTAGGGAGCCAAAAAGGGTCAGGTGTAGACGGCCGTTCCCTGTCCCACTGTGGGTACACGGTTACCGGTAATAGGCGATTCGACGTCGACACCTCTGATGCTCATTTCCGACTTTTGGTTGACCCCATACGTACGGGCATCCCTATCGCCCCTCGAAAGAAGCACGTCCAGCGTTGAGATCCGAGCCCGAGAGACACTGGGGAGAACAGCCCTGGGCTCTCGATGACCCACAGGCCCAACCCAAACCCATCCAGCATCAGGGGCCTCGATTCCAGTGTGACATTGATCAAGGACCCGTCTCGGTCTGAAATCGACACCGAACCGATAACCAATCCAATCCAATTCAAATCGGCCCCACTGCGCCTATACTTGGCACTAATGATGGTCCTTACCAAGGACGTACGATTGGACGCGTCGAGACCCATATATCAATATAGCCACTAGTTGACGTCGTGTGGATTTGGATCATCGTCAGGCGCACGGGGACACACTGCCTTGGTTTACAAGTGTGTCGTTGTTCCCATCAACTCCCTTGGACGGGGGTCACCCGGATCACCCCGCGATATGCCAACGTCCTGACGCCCGACGCCAGCGGTCACCCACCCCCCAACACGGAACCAGCCAGGATCGTCCCGCGGCTCGCCTCCTCCGCCGCTCCGATACCCTTACATATCCTCGCTCCGCCCCCGCACCACGACCGCACCCCCGAGTCGGAATGACCCCGATGTGTTCCCTTGTCAAAGGTCACGCACACGACAGTGTGACTCAAGGTCTCGAACCCAACACCGCGGTCTAGGCAAAACCGCCCAAATATGTGTATGTGCGTGTGCGTGCGTGCGTACCACACGCTCGGTGCGTCGCACGTACGCGGGGCTTTTTTGATGTCTGAAACCCTTGTTGTGGTTGCGTTCTAGACGCCAACATACGCCCCGGCGGAATGGATCGCGATGATCCGTGTGTGGGTCCGTGGAGGGGCGATAATAATTTCGATATGACAGGGACGAGGCGACGTGCAACAAGGGTTTGGTGTTTATACCGCCGACTCATCCGCGCTGTCCCTTTTCCCCTCCCCCCCATTTGACCGCGACTGAACGAACATGGATGGGATGATCATTGGATGTGTCATCCTACCAACACGTGTGTACGATGATGGTGATCCCGCATCGAACGAAATGGGGCTGCGTCTGAAAGCACCCCACCGAAAACCCTCACATTGCCCAATCAGGAAAACGTACAACAAACGAGACCAGGTACACCACGTATGAATGCATGAAAGGTCGATAACCACATTTCACACACAAAGGTCAGCAATAAAACCCCATAGAAATGAACAGTTAAGGAAAGAAGCAGTAAAAAACATCTACGCCGTCAACACGATAAGCAAAAGGTATGAAATGTGTCGTTTTTATAGTGCAAATGAGCGTCGTTGGAATATAGATGGATGATATGCAAATAGGAATGAATGGATGGGCGTAGCCAAGCTGGATGCGGTTGATAGTGCGTGATGATGACGATGATGATGAAAGTGTAAAAATAGGCGAGAAACATGTAAGGCGAAGGTGAGACCAACTTGAAAATGATCGTTGCGTGATTAACCGTGGGACCTAGACCTGCGAGGCGACCGGACACCAACAACGAGAGAAAACCCTTTACCTTTAGAACCGTATTTCTTCCGGTTCCCAGACCTCTGGAAACGGATACCACATTGGAGGAAGGGGGGAAAGTCTGATCTCCCCGTCTTCACTTATCGCGTAATCGAGCCACGCGTCTTGATATCGGTGCGTGCCCGTCCGCTTGCGATACTCGAACCCCACTTTTCGAAGCGACTTGAGGCCACGTGCAAAAAAAGCGGCCCACTCATGCCGTATGACACGCCATGACTCCATGTCATCTATCTCGTCATACTCGGGGAATTGCATGCAGAGACGGAGGTCGCGAAGTGAAGAGAGGGGTGAGAGGGCTTCTAGATATTCCTGCTGTGTGCGATGCAATGTGAAAACAACGTTTCCAGGGTCAGTATCCTGTTCCAATGATCGCGGCGATCAAAATAAGGACACAATGGCAAAACCCGAGACTAGACGGGTGGTAGGAAGGATGGGAGGGAGGAAGAGTGGACGTACACAGGAAGCCACAGACTTGCCATCGTGGTATCCGCACCGCTCTATCTCGAGGATTTCGAGTTGGGGGCAGTGGGTAGCTATCAAGCGACATATGGACGGCGTGAGCTTGTCCTCTATGATGATGCGAAGATGCTTTAGAGGGCAATTGCTTGCGCCGATGTCGGCAATGACGTTTTCGACTTGTGGTTGTGAGAGGGCGATGGGCCACCGAGGGAGATCCACGAGAGCCATGATGGCTAGACGACGGAGGTTGGGCATGTAGTTGAAGACGCCGTTGAGAACGCAGGCATTCGAGATAGCGAAACTGTCCAAGGAGGCGAGTTTGGCCAAATTTTCAGGATTGGCGAGGACGTATGGATCGAGGAAGCGATATTCCTGTGCCTTGGATTGAGGGAAAAGCAGCCGAAAATCGCGCAATGCGGGCATCCTGTGTAACACGTCGAAGAGGCGAGGGGTTTGTCGGGTGGCTGCGCCGATTTGGAATGAAATGTTCACGATCAGGCTCGGGATTCGGCCATGGAGGACGAATGTTGTCAGGGCGGGCCAATTGATCGTGGCGAGCCCAGTGTACGCCGTCAAATCGCCTGATAGCTCCAAGTGGGTAAGCGTAGGGGCGTGCTGGCGCAAAAAGACACCGGAGGAACGTAGTTCCCGGTAACCGCGGAGGTTGGCCTGTGCTCTGTATTTTCTCCTCCAATCCCGCATGAAGTAGGTAATTTCTGAAAATTTAGGATCGGTTGGGCCGTCTCCGATGCGGAGGGTCTGGCCCACGGGAGTGAGGTTGACCCGACGGAGTGGCACGGGGAAGAATTGCATAAGGCTCTGATCGATTGGAGTGTCGATCAGCGCAAACGAGGAGAGAGAGTAACACTGTCCGAGAGCCTCATAAAGAGCTTGAGGAGGGAGGAAGGGTGTGCTTAATGTCACTTTGGCGAGTTTTGGCATGCGTGCGAGGGCGTGGATGGCGAGTTCCATGTGGTATGGACAATAAATACCCTCGCGATCCAGATAGCCATGGCGAATACGACCTGGCTCTGTCCACTCGTCGTGCCAGTCGAGACGGAAGTGCCTTTGGTGGCAGTGATAAGGAAACGGGTGGAATAAAACGGGACGAGAAGATCACATGCCTGATGTATGGCCAGAGAGACTCGGGGTAGAAGAGGAGGCCGTTGTCTCTGTCCGTCTTGGACTTCTGTGGCCATCGGACCTCTGCGAAGAGAAAGGGAAGACAGGCCAGACGGACGTGGCGAGAGGTGCTGGCGAGGGTGAGGAGGGACGGAGAGACGGAGTCTCTCGCTGTGGGGACGAGGTGGGTGATGACGAGGGGGAATATGTCTGCGATTAGGGACATGGGTAGGAGGTGGTGGTGGTGGTGGTGGTGGTACCTCTGGGAGAAGGGCAGCGCTGAACCGGGCCCATCACCATGGACAGGGTCGTAAAATATGTCGATCAGCCAGATGTTCTAGACCGTCTCTTACGAAATCATTGACAGCGTGTTCAAAACGGCACTACAAACTCGCTACATTCATTTCACTGAGACGCGTACTTCTCCGTCCACTCCCGGCTCACTCGCTGCGCATCCTTTTCGTTCTCCTTGTAGTGTTTCGCTACATCCGTCGCGAGCGGGTCGTCTGGGTTCGGCGCACTCAGCAGCGCCTGTATCGACAACAGCACAGTCCGGATTTGCAACGCCGGCGACCATTTATCTGTCCAAGCACCGTCACATCCAGTGCATTCGCAACACAGGCACAACCCACCCTTCAGAATGTCCAGACAGATGCGTCCCAGTTTATCTATAGCCATTATGTGAGCAGGCGGAAAATAACAGCGCCACACCACTTTTGGCAACGCAGCACATGCACCGCGTGTTCAAATCCAACTCACCGATATTGGGATGGTATATCTTGGTCAGGAACCGCACTTTGGGGGGGCTCATGGGATACTCTTCGGGAAGAAACAGTTCCAAATGAAACACGCCATCTATATCAGCAGCGTCAGAGCGTGATCAAGCGCTAATCTCATAGTCATGACTCACGTTGAAACGGACTCCCGTCAGGCCCTTGGATGGTCACATCAAAGTAACGCAGGTTGTCTTCATGTGGTGCAGCCGTAATCCCAGGAGCGGGGTCTGCGACAAGGCGCTCAGTTTCCTACCCATGTGTGTTCGCACACAGCAGATTGGCACGAGGTCAGCGGTGCGGGTAACACGACATGGCCACGCATGGCGATAATTACCTTGATGATTCGCTAGATCGACCGACCGCGGACGTCAGCTCGCTATACTATCACACATGACATGATCCATGCCTTTGGTAGAGCCATGTCCAGGGGCGTAAATGGGTGTCGTGAGTGGCAGATCTGAGCAGCGAAGCGACAAAGCGCGATCCCATCGGATACACCCGAATCCCGACGGATTATTAAGAATAAATATTCTCACGCGTGATGCGTCAAGTGATGAACGACGACGTCAACGTAGGTCGTCATTCAGGTCTACCAGCGAGGGTCTAACGCTCTACAGGAGGAGGATGGCTGGGTCAAGCTCGTCAGCTCTGATGGATACGCCTTTCTCATCAAACGCAGCGTCGCCTTGATGAGCGGAACACTCAAGAACATGCTTAATTTCGACAGTCGAGTGCTTCCCTTCCGTACCAAGTACCCTTTCTTCTGATACTCGTCACGCGGTCCTTGTGCGTTCCATTCTACCATATTGCCGCGGCCGTCCCACTACACAGGTAGTTTCAAAGAAGCACTGGCCAACACCTGTCCAATCAGCGAGCGGTAAGTCGTCATACTCCGCATGATTTTGGAATTCGCTAAATGCTGCGTTATCTCCTCCGCGTCGACGTTCGCTTCCACATCACCAGTGCCCCTGTTGTCGAAAAAATTTGTGAATACATGTCTTTCAAGGCACACTACGAAGGCCCTGGCTCTAAAGAAGACGTCCCAATCAACGAATTCACAGAACGTATCCCACCCGAAATTGCGCTTGAACTGTATGTCTTCTTTTGCCGAGCGTCCTTCCTTAAATGCATCAGCGCTGATCCATCCCTGTTTTTATCCGGCTATTTTTTTACCAACCCCCAATTTCCACTCTCCGAATTCGCTTCCGTGTTTCTCGTTCTAGACTCTTGGCTGCGGACTATCTAGAAGGTAAATCGTATTTTTTGTCACATTTCAAATAGGAGTGTGCTGATGAAATTCGTGGCTTGGTCTACTAGTCTGAGGCTTTAAGCCACCCTCGGCGCATGATGCGCCATTTTGTGCCCCGTTGGGTGTCTGCGCCTAATGAAATGGT
>JBBPJP010000741.1:0-15542 GCA_038088775.1 Boletus barrowsii | reverse complement strand
AATGGTCAATGAAGTTTCGGCTACATTCGTTGAGACCACCACCAGACGGTATCCAGGGGGTGGTGATTCGAAAACCCGCATTTGTTTATCACTCGGTAGAAGAGAATATAGTGGGACGATATGCATCGGAGCTAAAAGGCGTGATACCTATATGCGTCGAGACAAATCTGGATCTTACTCACAGTCACTATCTTCTACGTCGTCGATGGTGTCCTCGTCAGCGCTATCCAAAGCCTCGGGATCTTCTTCGAGGACACCATCGTCGACATCCAAAGCCAAATCTTGGCTGCCGACGCCTAATTCTACATCTTCCGCCTCCAGGACCACTGTGATATTGTTCAGTGATTACCTTCGAGGAGATAGGTGCTGAGATGACATACCATCCGCAGCAGCGACCATTTTTGGAGGGTCTGGAGGGTCGTCCTCGAAGTACTCAGAAGCATTGACTAACCGTCTTTTCCGCCCTCGGACTTCGATGGCTTTACGGCTAAACTTTGCTCCCAGAGTCCTGCAGACACCCAATATCTCGTTCTGACCTGTCAGGAAGATTAAGATGCCACCCGGAGGTAGGCGAGAATGGATCTTAGCGGTCTTCTTGATTGTTTCCTTGACATAGTTCGAGGATGTTCGACGGTTGAAATGGATCGTTACCGGATGCTGGCGGGCAGGAACGCCGATCACCGGAGGGGGGGACGGAAAGAGAAGCTTGTTCTCTGCAAAGTCGCTGACCCGGAGGGTGGCCGACATTATGATCAAGCGTAAAGGTTTTACGCCGTCCTTTTTCTCCTTCCACATCTGCTCTCGCAACTTCAAGACACGACTAAGTACGCCGATGAGGATGTCCGTGTTCATGCTTCGCTCGTGAGCTTCGTCGATGATGATGACAGAGTATCTGGATAGCAAGAAATCGGTGGCCAATTCGCGTAACAGAACACCATCAGTCATGAACTTAATCGTAGTTGAGGGAGATACCGTCGCGTCGTAGCGGATTTGGTAGGAAACCCGTGACGAGGTTAGAGACATTTCGTGCGCAACACGCGCGGCCATCGAAGTTGCTGCAACTCGTCGAGGTTGTGTCACCCCGACCATACCAGGGTTCTCTAGAAGATAGGAGTTAGTGTATCCTCGCCTAGCTTGCGCTCTGCACACCTCCATTGGGATCCCCGAAACCTGCTTCATAAAGAAACTGCGGAACTTGGGTAGTTTTTCCACTACCAGTCTCGCCGCATATAATTACAACGGGATGAAGTAAAACAGACTCCATAACGGGTTGCTCCTCCGCTATGATAGGTAATGTCAATCGACCTTCTTCGACATCTGGGGGTCGTACGATGGAAATGACCTTGGCTTTCCATTCCAACGAGCCTGAAGATTGTTGCGGCTTGCTTAACAGATGCTCTGCTAGCGCGGTGGCAGGCAATTTCAGGTCATCTCCGAGTGGTCCACGCATCATGTCAGTGTGGGGTGGGCGCGAAACTTTTCGTTTCTTTGGAAGATGTTGTCCGGTGGTATCTTGGACAGCTTCCGGCTTAGTATGTGGTCCATCGATGGGGGCGACATAATCCTTGGCAACAGAGAGCTGTTTCATTGCCCACGTTTTGAAATCTGTCGGCTTCGCAGGAGCAGCATTATGCTCCGTATGAGATGAACTATCGTGGTCCGAATCACTGTCTGATGTAGACTCTGAAAAAGAGTCGTTTCCATCTTCTTTCGTATCATTCGCAGAGTCGGAGCTGTCGAACGACGTATCAGATTCGGGTTCAGGATCCGGCTGCGCAGAATGCTTCGACCACCGTCGAAAGCCTGCCTGTGGAAATGTAATGAAATTATGAACAGTAAATCATCGACGGACCAACCTTTTGACCTATGTTCTTCCTTTTGACCGTGCGTGGGGCCATCAAAGTACCATCTGGGTTTCGTCTAAGGGCACCGCCGATAGTGGTAGGGTGCGTTGATTTCTCTGGCGCAGTTAAATTGATGGACATGTCCACAATCTGCACTTGATCAGGAGCGGTGGCGTCCGGCGAGTGGACGCTAGCGGCGTCGGAACCCATCCCATCAAGTCCGGCATCTTCATTCTCGGAGTCGGTGAGCCCCGTGATACGAAAATCATTGTTACGCCGCCTCCGTTTGTTGGATCGACCATCCATGAAACGCCGGATTTTTGCATCTTCACTTTTATCCAACCGCCCGCGGTGAGAGGCCACCTTCCCTGTCCCCAGTGTAGAGGAAGGCTGCAATTCCAAAGTCGGTATTGACGTCTGGGTCTGACTGTACAAGTGAGTTGAATGATTGAAAAGCACAAAAGTGTCCCCATACGCCAGTTTTTCGAAAATCAGCATTCTCTCCTCTTGTCGAAGTTTTTTGTCCTTTGGAAAGATACGTCAGCATAGCGTATTGAAATGAGACATTGTGTCTTACAATATACTTTTCTAATCTCTTCCTCTTCTTGCTTGACACCTTGTTCTCTGATTGCGCTGCCAGCTACGCCAATGAGAGGTACACAACTGCCGCAATGATTGTGACCTACCTCCTGGACGAGTCTCTCCTTCCTCTCTTTTTCTTTCTGTTCTCGGGATCTCGGGACGAGGATTTCTGCGTTGGGATCTGTTGTCTCTGCTGACACGGTAGGTGCACGCTGACGCCGTTTCCCTTTCTTGAGTGATCCCGAACTTGACCGGCGCGCCCCGGCGTTGTATTTCTCGCGTACTTGTCTCATCTCGGTCGGTATTCAGTGTAGAGATGCAAGATAAAATTACCACCCAAATCAGCCACGTGATCTATATCTAGTCTTGGTCTCACTCACTCATCGAGCCTTGCAATTTGTGAAGCGCATCCGGACTCGATATTCCTTTCCATCACGACCAAGTCATCCGTCTGCGGCACTGACTGCGTTGAACGCGAGTCGACTCAGGAACACTGCCAAAAAATCATGGTCCTTCATCGACGTGCGTATCAAACGATGTCATACCGTGATGGCATCCACAGGAACCCGGCCAACGTCGTTCACCTTCCTATTCGCTTTCCGAGTTCGGATGGCCTCGAACTCGTGACCATTCCGCATCACTGAAACAACGTCCTCCACCTGGACTATCGTATGCACGATTCCAATGCCAACAATAGCGTCTGTCGACATTCAATGCAATACTACCCGACGTCGCGATGTTGCATACGTCTTTTATGAGACCCAGGACGCACAGATGCCTCCCGCGAGGATAGGCTCTTACACGGAAATGTCGTAGTGCTCAAACACAAACCACGACGAGTATGATGACAGGACAGTGGAAGACGTCTGTTGTCGGCACGTAAGTCGTACAGTGCGAGAATGACCGACCTCCTCTTGACAGTGTTTACCGTTTTCAGTGCAGTTGCCTCAGTATGTTCGGCGCAGTCGACCAAGTTCATCCCATACGCGTTGCTCTCTAAAATCGTCGTGTCTTTCAACCC
Organism: Boletus barrowsii; assembly: GCA_038088775.1. NCBI lineage: Eukaryota > Fungi > Basidiomycota > Agaricomycetes > Boletales > Boletaceae > Boletus > Boletus barrowsii. The sequence continues at coordinate 12,095 of JBBPJP010000741.1, read as the reverse complement.
CAGACATCTACGCAACAGGAGGCTATCGCGCGACTGAGCATGATAACTGTTTGACTTGGAAATAGGTACATTGCGGACCTAAGCCGTGTAGTGGCCCAAAATGTTACAAGCAGCTCAGAATAGTGATACATGGTGAAAGTGAGTGTAAAGTGACAGAGTAGAGTACCGTGAAACAACCCGAGTTCCCTTGCGCATCCAGCACGTATCAAGATGAAGAAACAACGAAAGAATTGAAATTATACGAAGGCGGCGAGGGATTGAAAGAAAAACTGGGACAAAGGTCAATAACGGTTCCACCGTTCCTTTGTAGTACTGCTTTCATATACCCGCCAGGGTTGATAGGAAGTGAAAGCTTTGTCACCCCAGTTCCTACATTGAATGTCTTCGACTCGGAGGATGACGTCGAGAGTGTTACAGTCGCAGGAGACGCGGCGAAAACCACCGCCCAAATCTTGTCTGTTGTCTGCAGCGATTGAGAAAAACTCAACTTTGGATGGCATAAAGATGACTTAGAACTCACAATCTGATGATTAGTAGGGGGACCGACAGGATCGGGTGCAATGGCTAAGGCCGGATGGGGACGAGACCACATAATTATCTGGTCTTTTGAAATGGCTGGGTATGTTCCCGTCTTGAACGCGGTCGCATAATATGAAGTCATACTGAGCCAGCCTTGCACGCGTAAGACGCATACGGTAGAAAACACAACACGGCTTACCAGTATGATTAAACCCGTTGACCCAAGCCTGACTATTTGGTTGTGCACCTTCGATGGGACCGATGTAATGAGATTCCCCAAAATCGTTCCAAGAGACGATCTGAACAATATCGACTTGATCGCGAATTCTGATCAGAGACTCCCAGCGTTTCGCATACAGATGTTCGTCACTCAGGTATATCCACTAAAAATCAGCTGGAGTTGGAATTTATCTGAGAGATGACTCACGTTCTTATTGTAAGTCTGTGGGCTATAGTGTGTGAAGAACCAAGGGGAGACTGCAGCCATGTACGATGCACCCATAGGATTCAAGGCATTTATATACTGTTCATCGGACGCCGTAGCTCCAATGTAAGCTGCAAGCGAACTGAGTGCCGAACTTCCAAAATTTGGTACCGAACTTGCTGTGAGTTGTGTAGGCCACCCCGAATTCCACTGGCAGTGGAACGAAAAAGAGTGTGAGACAGTAACAGCACAACAATCCATCACACTTACGTTGAATATCCCATTGATCACACCATCGAAACTCCGGAAAGCAGAGGTGTCCACGAAAAAGGAAGGGACAAAGTGAACAGCATTTTTGCCTGATAGCTGCTGTAAAAACTGCGTCGACCATCCTGATTGCACTGAACCTTGACCAAAGTGGCAAGATTCCCCCGAGAAAGCTGAGGCGAAAACACGACCATTGTAGATCAAATGGTTGGGATGCGAGGCATATGTCGTTATATAATTGCGGAGTGTAGATGCGTCACTGGCACTGTCACAAGGGAGGGATCTAGTGACGGATATGAAGACAGCACTGCGGTGAAGAACGGAGGACGTACGTCATGTCAAACGACAAGAAGAGCTTAAAGCCCGTCCCCAATTGCTGTGCAGCCTGGAACCTAGTCGAGTATTAGCAAAGGTCAACAATGTACCATCATAGGCTACTCACGCATTTGCCACTTGTTGAGGTTGCCAGGAATCCTTTCCTACGTTGAGGGCGAAACCATCAATGCCATTCTGATGGGCGAGTTGAATATCGGACAACCAGTTGTGCAGGGTATACGGATAGGTATTTCCGACCATAAAATGAGCTACAACATATTTAGTCGATCCTGTTTCGGTTAGTGATTTGGAGGACATGGTTGTCGATGAAACAGGGGGGTTGCCGATCGGGCCGGATATGCCGAAATCAACAACAAAGAGCAAAGCCACCAGGGCAAAGACGAGAAACATGGTAAGCGAGTGGAAGGAGCGACAGTGAGCCTTGCACAGCAAAACTCGAAGAACAGAACGAACTTGGGGAGAAACGGGTTGCCCTCAGTTGACAGTCTTATTATACTCCCATCTCGGAGAATATTAATCACGTGACCTTCTATTGTTGATATTAAAGCGGACTTGGTGAATGAAAAGTGATAAAGAACACTCGAAAGTGACCCAGTTATGTGACGACAAGATGGACTTGGGCATGTAGACTAGACACAGAACAGGCGGAACAGAGCACGGATTTCGACAAGGCGCTGGAGAGTGCGCACGCGCGGGTATGGCTGATGCCTGTTGTCGTTGACAACTTCCGTCATTCTTCCCAACCTGTTGGTTGCCTAGACGTACCCATACAGTACATTGTCGATAACGTCGAAGCTTCGCCGCATTCCTCCCATCATATCCGTTGCCTTCCGCCGTGTTCTTTACTGTATATATTCAGCTACCTCCTGAAGACCCTGAGGCACAAGCCAACGCGCCCTATATGTATACACAGAGACCTTTGTCAGGGACCTGCAGCAAGGCGACTAGATTTACCATCTGCAACAGCATAGTCTTGCAGTTTGTACACATCCGGAACAAAGTGACAACATAGTCGACCCAAAGACGAGATAGGACAGCAACGCCTACCACAAAACACTGAACTCCAATAAGATGGTCAGAGAGAGACCCTCCAAGCAACGTAATTACCGAGTGTTCATCGTCATTTAATGTCAAACAGCGACAAACTCATCTCGGATGGGCTCGAATGCTGGCGCACCAGAACGTATCAATACCAAGCATGATTGTCTAGTCACATGCACCTGCACAAATCTCTATGTGATCTCCACCCACCCCTTAAACTTTTGAGTCCACTTCCGCCCCCGTGTCGCTCTAATCATCACATGGTTATTTCATTTGCCAAACAAAAGCGGGATGCACTTACGGCGGCGCCCTGAACCTTTTCATCACTCGTCGCATTGGTAGCCTCATCTACTCCGACAGGTGCGACCGGAGTCGGGTGCGACTCAGATTCTGGCGTAGCGTCGGTTGACGAGTCTTGTGCCCCGGCAGTCGATGTCTCGACAGTCGTCATTCCCGCCTTCGCTACCACTTCTTCTCGTTCCTGGGCATCTTTCGGAGAATCGGCTTCCTAATAAAATAAGGAGCGTGCAAGACGTGTACCACAACATAACTCACAAAGGCCATCTCCATTGATTCCTTGACCTCCTGACCAGAAATCTCTGTGCCCTCATCATCGGCCATGGGTTTAACATCCTCTTCGCGATGAGATTCGACATGTTGCTACAGAAACGAGTGTCATCCCATTGCGAGTAGATCGATGGTCGAATGAATGCCACTTACAGCATGCTTGTCTTCATGGTCGTGCTACAAATGGGGGTTAGGTTGTTTTACAGACTGTCAAGCCAAGTTGTCACGTACACTAAGACTATTGTGTCCGTGGTCCGCGTGTCCATGAGAACCCTTGCGAGCGGACGGAGACACGAAGTACAGGAACTATATAGCAGGTGGTACTGGATAAACAACGCGTGCACGTACTTACTACTTACCAGAGGACCAAATACAAGTGCAGACCCAATCTACAAAGGAGAAATACGTTGAGCAATCTCATTCTTGGACAATAAGAGAAAAACGTACCATCCACGGCCTGTCATTCGATGTGCTCCCATGACCGGGATGCGACTCAGAGCTCATCATGCGTCGGGTGAGCGCAGCACGGGGTGCGCGGGCTACTGTGTTCAAATTGACGCGCGCAGAACAACGCAAAGATGAAGAGAAGAGGCGGGGTGCAGTTCTGGACATGACGGACAAGAAGTGAAGCCTTGAGGGAAGATAAATAGTGGTGTTGAAGATCGAACCGTGCGAGGTCCACAACAAATTTCGGTGACGTGACCAAAGTACAAGTACATACTTTGTGTGAACATGAGCGGAGAGGACCGGAAGGCAAAACCACGCCCCCGTCGTTGACACAAACCTACAACTCGGTAGGCTACTAATCGCCAACTGCTACTACCACTTGTTCCACAGGATGATGTCCGACGTCCTCCTCTCGACAGGCGCACGCATCCCGATACTTCAATGTGAGGAAACTCATCGCGGGACGTCAGGAATGACCAACTGGGGCCCGACTAGAAAAAGCAGCGAGTGATCGTCAAGCTCGTGTCACTCGTACGTGCACGACAGCGGTTTCACCTCACCACCTTCCACCCTTCATTTCAAATTCTTCCTCGTCGTCGGTCGGCGGGTCGGGGTTGCTGACAACCATGACCCGTCTTTTGTGCGTGCGTTGCATACTCACTTCTTCATGCTGGTACAATTGATACTGCTCCCAAATCCAGCTCAGTCTAGGTACGATTCCCCACACCGTCGTTGTTCTCACCTTGGGCGGTGCCTGCCAATGGCATGGCGTCTGTGTCCCTTGCAGTTGCGTTGTCCCTCCCAAATGTCTCCGGTTGCTCCTGAACATGTGGTCCATCTCCTGCAACCCCCTCTCCGCTCGTGTCGACCATGATCTCGGAAACTCGGCGTAATGGATGTCGCTGTGATTGCGCCTCTTCCCCGGTTCTTTCCATGTTCTGCGCTGCGTTACAAATTCCATTGCCAGAGCAACGAACTTCCTAAACAGTTCCTGGGCCCTACAAGTGAGCTACAGTTCGTTGAAAATGCCGCACGTCAAAATCCTCACCAGCACCGACATTTTTCGGTTCGTGGTTGCACTGACCACGAGGACACCCGTTGCTCGTGCAACACAGGGACTTATGTATGCACGGTGGGCGTACAGTTGCCGCCTATCAATGGCACAGCAAGCCGGTCCATACCCTAGTACCGAGTTCCAGATGCACTCTCCTCCCCTCCGTGGATTAATTTCTTGACTTAATTTCCATGCCACGTAAGACACCTCTCGGACGACAATTATCCTGAAAGGGTAGCCGGTCAGGACGATGCATGTTACAAGAAATATTTCTCTGTACACGAGGGATCCGTGCATGTAAGGCACTGGTACTGTTTACATACGTTGCCTCAGGAGCAAGTGTCCCTCCGAACCTTCATGAACATCGGGCACGTTCGTCCCTGATTGTTTCGATCCCTCCATCTCCAACCCACTACCTATAGTTATCTGAAAAACTTCTTGACCAGCACCTCCGAGTGCCAGTTCCCAGCTATTCTCGCAAGTCTCCTTTCCATGCCGTCAAAACAATAGTAACTACCAGACATGTTACGGATTAGCACGTAAAGATGCCACCACAGGATCGGATGAGAGACTGGCCAGGAACCTCCCAACAGTCCAGGCGACGAGTTCGGTAATATCTAGTTTGAAAAACTGGCACGCCTACTCGTTTAATTTGCACCGCGCTGGTGATGTCAACTCCGAGTCTCTGCGTGGTGTCCTGCAGGTACCAGGGTCTGCGTTACAGGGAACGCCGCATCCGCATCCGATCCAGGAGTTATCATCCCTGTCAATATGAGTACTATGACAAGACGTCCTAGCCGGATATGTAATTCAGAATTTTGGCTGTACCATCGTTCGGAATCAGAATGGATGCCCACGGTAACCAGGTGGCTTTCGGCTCCATTGCTAGGGAGGGATGAACGGTAATGAATCGTGGTGCTGTATAAGAGTGTGGGTGTCGTGTCTGCACGAGGACGACTGTCATGTCTTATCGGCACAAAGTTATTGGGTGCCTGGCGTTCTCTTATTTTTATTTTTTGACAGCAGCTTCCGTCATACATACAGTACTGGGTGTATGGCCATTGTGCGTCCATGCACACAATCCGGTCGGTGCCAAATCGGCAGTACGGTGCTACAACGTGTGTTCGGTGACCAGTGGGTCTTTGGAAGAAAGGTCGTCATAATGGATCGATACATTTGGCACATGCTGTTGCATCATGTTTCCGTCCGACAGGTCGCGAGCCTGAGGTCTCTCACTCTTGGTATTCCGTGAGGCGATGGCTTGCAGGCCCGCCTAGCTCAATTGGCCAGAGCGTCAGACTTTTAAGGCGGGTGATACCCTGCAGTGATCTGAAGGCTGCGAGTTCGACCCTCGCGGTGGGCTGTTGGTTTTTCCAAGGATTTTTTCTTGTCCATCTTCTTCCCAGATCAAATAGTGAGCGATTCATAAGATACATTTTGGCTAGCTAGGTGAGTAGTCTAAGATATCGTACAATCATCATGATCGTGGAACGACATACAGACGAAGCAGAAATGAAAGGATCTAACAGAAAGTGGACCCATGTACACGCACACACGTAACAATTATGCATCGAAGAGATGGGCATATAATCATGGTGTTGGCCGTCCAGTTCAGGGAGAATCTAGGGGCAATATCCCAAGAAACGACCAACTAAGTAATTGCACGGATAAATAAGCAGGTGAATGGCCTTGTTGAGAGTCTCCTGATACGTGGCTTCTAACGACGTCCTGCGTATTGCGCTGATCACGGTCGCATGCTTCATGTAGGCTTATAATAAATTGTAGTGAGATACTAAAACCCCCATCAGTAAGTGACCATTCTGTTAGCAGCGACGCGCATAAATACCTTCTGTCGATAACGTGTCGTGCTCCCGACAGCGAGTACGCCATTACGGATCGCACTCGTACTCAAATGATGTAGTACGACATGCGACGGCACGGGCAATACGCTGTTGTCATCTGACAGTCCAGGTCCATCGAGCCCGAGACGAGTGTTCGCCAGTGATGAGCCTACAAGGTGGGTTACGTCTGTGCCACTCGCAGTCGTAATTGGGATGGGAGGGTGTTCATCCTCCCCAGCTTTACCCTCTTTATAGATATCCCGTGCGAGCGTACTAGTCATTCCAAGTAGCGATCGCCCCTGCTTCCGCCTATGCTCGCGTTCTCGCTCCTTTTCCCGCTCCTTTTCCCGCTCTCGCTCGCGACCCCTGGACGGTGGGGGTTGTCCGACTTTAACGTTCAGGATGAGCTTGTCCAGGTGTCTCGGAAGGACAGGGGCCGGTGGAATATTTGGCGCAGGGACTTGGTGGGTATTAGCATAGCCTGATTGGTCATATTCTACGGCAGCCGTGTAGGCAAGGTAGGCTTCTTCCTCGCGGGCAGCAGCAACAAGTTCAGCGGGAATTTCATCTGTCCACTTGGACGATGATCTCGTGGCATCCGAAGAGGAAGGCACGTCGATCGTGGAACTTTGGGTGGTGGAGGTTGTAGTTGACCAGAACGAATGGACTGGATGAGCGGGCTGCTTCGGAGGAACAGGCGCAGATAAGCGATGAGGCGGTGTCAAACCAGAGATGGGGACCGCAACGTAATTTGCCAGGCTCCCTTCGTCATCCACGGCTGTCGGGAGGTCATCGGCTAAGCGCCATTGATCATTGACAATGAAACGAATGTGGTGTGTTCCAGGCATGAGCGAGACCCAAGTGGACCACGATGTATCCGCAGGGGGGTCGCTATGATGCGAGTCAGACGGACGAGCAAATCGATCAGAAGAGACGTACTCTGATTCCATTTGTTGGCGACCCTTCCAATTGTCGTCACCTGCGCGGGTAAGGACGACGGATTTTCCACCTCCGCGCCAAGTAATTCTGACGTTCACAGGTTCCCTTGGTTCATCCGACGGACGATTGGAGGCAGGTTGTCCAGATTCAACTAGACTGTCGGTTGTGGTAGCCGCAAGTTCTTCCTCAGCCTTTTGAAGCGCGAGGGGGATTGTCGAATGAACTGTCTCCTGAATGAACACCGGTCGATCAGGATGCGTGGGTACTTCGATCTGGCTCTCTGCATAGAGCTCTTGCATACGGGGTTGTGCGGCAGCCTGGCCGCGAGAAGCGAACGAATGTGTGGAGTTGTATTGAAGAGGTGCTCCTCGGAAACCGCGATTACGGGGATGATGTTGATGGTGAGGAACCGGAATGTGAGTTGAGGGTGGCTGCTCGAGGAGTAAATCCGACGAGAAGTTTGACGCATCGGCTTCCCGTGCAAGATTCACCTTGACATTCGGTTGCCTACCACGGGGAGAAGTGCCCGTATTTGAAGCATTGTTGATGGTGCCATTGTTAGAAACTGGAATCGGAATCGGGATTGGGGAAGTAGTCCTCGGTGGCCGACGATAGGATGATAAGGGAGATGAGTTGGCAGAATTTTGGTGAGATTGTGCAGGAGTGAGGGAAAGAAGTGCAAGGTCTGGCAGCTCGAGCGATTTTTTCTTTGTACGCAAGGAGCGGTGGGGTTGATTGGGGTTCGGAGAGGGCGATTGGGAGGATTGTCTGTGACTCGGTGAATCGATTTGTCTGGTCGGAACTGGTGATGGTCGATTTTGGTTCGCGTTCGAGGTTGTGTTGCCCATCGTGTAGATCGCGTCGCTCGTGCACAAAGGTTCGTCTACGGCGCACCCTCTTCGTCGCCAACAACGAACTGGATGGACGTAAAAGAAGAGTTTAACCCAATGAGGATCCCTGACTGATAACCTTATTTTTATCAGTAAATTATTATTATCATTTATTACGTAAATATAGCACTGCTTATCGTCCAGTCGTCGACGTCCAGTCCTTTTGGCGCGTCGTGTTCTCGGAGGGTATTTGAGTTATTACTCTAGTGATCTGTTAAGGTTTGATCATACAATGTTGGCCAGTTTCAGGCCGAGGAAGCGAGTAGCCAAATACACATCATCATCATCGCTAACGCTCATGTTTCGGAGTCAATGCGTCGCGTAAACTAATACCGTTATCATGGCCGACAATGCCGTCGCCAGTGACACGCCTCAAAATTTCATACAGTCCTCAAATTCTCCGATTGACGTTGGACCCAACGCCGGACTCCTAATTCCCGAGTCCAGAGACGGTTTTTACGGCTACACGGACGAAAAGAGCCTGCAGCAAGTAAGTTGTGGCCAACAAGGCCCAGTCAGCGCTACTTAACGCCTCCAGATCGAAGAAAAGAAATTGGCCCATCGGCGCACATCTGATGTCTCTACCGCCATCTCCGATGGTCCTTCCTCCCTTCCAGGAAATTTTGGCCTCGTCGCGATCCGCGAGGCCTTGCGAGCCAATGAACAACAGAGCAGTACATCCCCTCTTTTCGAAGGCCAAGACAAAGTGCGCAACGAACCGCAGATGCAACGTGCGGATCTTTGCTTAGATCCGAAGAAGAACTAACTGAGGCATAATATTTGCAGTGCAACCTTCCTCTGTCTCCCCAGAAATGGCACATACCTTCAAGATGTTTAGGCACTGCCTCGAACTGCGCGACAAATATATAGCAAAGTCCCTACAGAGGCTCGGTGACAACCCCAAGGACCATGACGGCCACTTCAATGGAATAGCGGGGGGCTTTGCAGGCGTATCTGGCGTTCAGCCCGATGTCGACTTCGCCAAAGCTAGAGTTTCCGAGAGCCCATACAAGCCATGGAAAATATACCCTAAGCCACCCCCTCCACATTGGCATTTCAGCGCAATGCACGATGCCCCAGCCGCCGACGGTCATGGTACCACAGAAAACGATCAATTCGAGTTTTCAACTTGCCAGATCCCGGGTTCGCACGCATGGGAATTCAGGATCGATGACAGGGGCGTATATCAAGTATACTCTACCGTGGCAGGTACGTAGGGAGATTCTTGCTTACTGTATCAGCTGACAACGCGTCATCGACCTCAGACGAGGAACCGATGTTTGATATTCCGTCCATTCGGGAATATTTCATCGATCTCGACCATGTTCTCGAGGTCATATCCGATGGTCCGGCCAAAAGCATAGCATACCGGAGACTCAAATATCTAGCAAGTAAATTCGAAATGTACAGCTTGCTCAATGAATCTCAAGAGTTAGCAGCTATGAAGGTAGACAAACGTTATTTACACGTAGACTTATACTTATTTCCCGTCTTTCAGAGCGTCCCTCACAGGTTAAATCGAGTTCCCAATCTATCCAGTATCACTGACGACAGGTGCATCCAGAGATTTTTACAACGTACGCAAGGTGGATACTCACGTGCACTTGGCGAGCTGCATGAACCAGAAACATCTGTTACGGTTCATCAAGGCAAAGATGAAACGTAGTCCCCACGTATGTCTCGTTTGCGCTTGCTAGCCTACGACCCTAATGCAGATCCCCCTTAGGATGTTGTTATATTCCGAGATGGAGCCGAGCTGACGCTTGAGCAAGTTTTCCAGTCCCTCAAATTGAGTGCCTACGATCTGTCTATCGACACGCTCGATATGCACGCACACCAAGACTCATTCCACCGGTTTGATAAGTTCAACCTTAAATACAACCCTATTGGAGAATCTAGGCTTCGGGAAATCTTTCTGAAGATCGATAATCGTATTGATGGACGGTACTTTGCTGAACTTACTCGAGGTATCGTTTATTCCTCGCATGATCCGGTACTCAGATCGCTTATCATTTTGTAGAGGTGATGACCGATTTAGAGCAAAGCAAGTACCAGGTACGCATGCCGGTGGCATACTCTCTCATCACACTCACTTTTATAGAACTGTGAATGGAGAGTTAGCATATACGGCAGATCGGTGGACGAATGGGACAATGTTGCCAAATGGGTGATCAATAACAAGTTATTCTCGCATAATGTCCGCTGGCTCATCCAAGTACCACGGTTGTACAATGTTTACAAAGAGAATGGCGTGATTGGAACTTTCGAAGATGTTGTAATCAGTAGGTTGCCAAACACTTGGACTCAAGTCTCATGTTTACGATTTGTTCAGATCTATTCCGTCCGTTATTTGAGGTCACTAAAGATCCAACATCGCATCCGGAACTCCATGTTTTCCTGCAGCGTGTGGTCGGCTTTGATAGTGTGGACGACGAGTCAAAGGCGGAACGCCGAATTCATCGAAAATTTCCCTATCCTCGTCTCTGGGACACCACTCAGAATCCCCCCTACTCGTACTGGTAAGTTCGCTTACGAAAACCCTTCCTGACCGTCTGAAACTCCTCATGTTAGGATCTATTATATGTATGCCAACACGGCCAGTCTCAACCACTGGCGGCAGGCACGAGGTTTCAGTGCGTTAGGTTATTGGGTGTGATTATGACCTTACCTACTTCTGATCACAGACACGTTCGTCCTCCGACCCCATGCGGGAGAAGCTGGCGATACCGACCATCTCACTGCCACATTCCTCACATCCCACTCAATCTCTCATGGTATCCTCCTTCGCAAGGTTCCTGCGTTACAGTATCTCTTCTATTTGAGACAGATTGGTCTCGCTATGAGTCCTTTGAGTAACAACGCCTTATTTCTCACGTATGAGCGCAATCCTCTCCCAGATTTTTTCAAAACCGGGTTGAATGTAAGCTTGAGCACCGATGACCCCCTCCAATTTCACTTTACCAAGGTGTGTCTCCGTCACTACCCATTGATGCGGAATAATCCATGTTGTTGTGACCATAGGAACCACTGCTAGAGGAGTATAGTGTAGCTGCTCATGTAAGCTTCGCACAGCTTCTAGCGAGGGCTTTATCTCAATCATGACGTACAGATATATAAGCTGCCCCAGAGCTCGCTTGCAGAACTGGCCCGCAACTCCGTGGTACAAAGTGGCTTCGAAATGGAACTCAAACGTCACTGGCTAGGTCAAGAATGGTACCTTGCGGGAGCCGCTGGAAATGATATCCATAAGGTAAGATTATGATGTGGGGTGCGACGGTACTTTTTCTGACCATAAATGATACTCCGCTGTTTACATAGACAAACGTGCCAGACGTCCGACTTGCCTATCGCCACCGAACCCTGGTTGAAGAGCTAGAGATGATCAATTCGTGCTAGGTTGTTACTTAGACAGTGAACCATCTTTTCTTCTTTGAGTTCACAGTGTGGGAGGGGATATCCAACAATTAGCAAAGTCCTCTCATTGGCTGATATCTATGTATGCTGTCCGCAACACAGAGACGCCCAAATGGGGTCAATCCCTTTCTTCCGTTTCGGCTAACCTGAACCGATGATCCCGCAGATAAAGCCAAGCCTCCTGTGTAGGCCCTTCTGCATAAGGCTTGACGTCGGCAGTCGATTTGAAACTCGGGCATCGAAACGCGAGTTGTTTTGCAACGGAATGTTTTTGAAGACTTCTGCACCATTCCCAGCACTGATTGGCTGGCCTAGAACCAAAAGGAAATGAATGACGAGTGTCCTGGACGTATTTG
>JBBPJP010000740.1:0-15585 GCA_038088775.1 Boletus barrowsii | reverse complement strand
CACCTCGCTCTCTGGAAAAACGATGTTTACCACCGAGACATCAGTGCATCAAATTTGATGTACCGTACAGTCAATGGGAAGATTGTGGGTGTGTTGAACGACTTCGACCTGGCGTCGACGGAGAAGACGGCTACTGGAACTGAACGCACCGGCACCATCCCATTCATGGCGTTGGGCCTCCTTGAAAACCGCGCGCTTGAAGGACACGTAAGCCATGCATATAAACACGATGCGGAGTCATTCATTTGGGTCATGATCTGGATCTGCCTTCGGTATGATGATGGCAAGCCTCGCGAACATGGTCGACCATTAGACGCATGGCTGAAAGTCGATGCTGTTGGGTGCAGGAAGGAAAAGAGGGACTTTTTAGGAGGGGAGGAACGTAGGAGTCTTAAAGCCGGTAAGGGTCACGAAGAGAATTGGAAGTTGGCCACCGCGTACATCAAGGCCTTGGTGATGATCTACGCCACCATCAGCATACTATCGCCGGAGGATGAGGATCCCTATGTGCAAACTGATGACGCGTTTAAGGTGTATCTGAGCGACGTTATTCGTCCATTCTTGGAGATCCCAGTAGACGGGTCAAGAGAGGAAACGTTTCAGGTTGTTACTTCTGGCTTAGCTTCGGAATCGGAGGAGTGGGAGTTAGTCTCCACTAATACAGAGTAGTTTAGAAACTTGACATTCATATGCATCACGACAATATCGCTACGTTGTATTAACGTATATAACACGGTTGGTTGGTGTGGTCAATGTCACACAGGGAGTTGGCTAGAGAGAACACTCTGCTCGAGCTCTTTTGCATGAGGCCGTTTGTCCGTGGTAGAGCCTCCGCGACATTGTCGTTGGCCTTGATGAGTACATTTTCTCTAGAGTGGAAAAACCATCGTCATTTAGTCCCGCGCCAGACCAGTTACCACGGGGCTTTGACGATACGAACACGACTTTCTCATTGGAAAGACGTCACTTGTTCTCGGACAATGGCGAACGAAGAAGTTCTTCACGCTGCGATCGGGTCTGCGCATCTATTGCACGCTTCGGGCAAGCACGGCTTCCCGGGTGCCTTTGCGTAGCCTTCAAGAATGAGACAGCAAGCCAATGGTCGTGAACAGCAATCCTGTCGTGCACCTGTGTCGAGGCGGGATGCTTTGCGGGTAAGTGCAATAACAATCAGTGCCTGTTCGAAAAGGGATATCGACGATCAGGGTTTTCGCGCGGTGACGGATCGCGTATGCTCCCCGAACAGGACTCCGTCAGTGCCTCCCGCTTGAACGTCTTCGGATGGGCGCCGGTGGACGGTATGTTGGTATGGGTAATACAGTGATGAGACGAGGGTAGTCCAAACGGAGGATACCCTTTTCGAAGGGGACGGTCACGAGATGGGAGCATCATGAGCAGTCCCAGCAAATCAGTGACGAGATCTGTCCAACCATCAAGTTCAGATCTCTCGACAGGCAACCACGTCATCCTCGTGCAAATGCACACATGCCCGTGGGGAATACCGGAATGCATCACTGGAATCTACAAGTCAGCAACATCAATACCATACAATGCACGACAGCGACGTAAAAGCGAGTAGCGCCGTTTCAACCGACTGTATCGTGTGGCCACGTCGGGCATCGGTGAACACCATAGCATCAGAAGCTCAGCCTTCATCGGGAGAATCAAAATTCATCTTCATGAGAATCAAACGGGAAAAGAGCTATCCACTCACGACGAATGATAACATGGGGTCTACTTATTAGCGGAGACGTCGGCCATAAAGGACGTCCCACGATATTCAGCCTGAATGCTGGCGCTGCGGACTTGTCAAAGCGCCCGCGAACTGCGGCCAAGAGTAGCCACTGAGTACAAGGCAGTTGACCAAACAAATGAAAATAAACTTGAAGGTCTTCGCTCAGCCTTCGCCTCGATTACATCTCTCAAGACTTGGTTGCATCAATTGCATCAATGGTATATCGGATATGATCGTGGTGACCGATAACGCCAATACCGATGACCCATGCGGCCGAGCTGACCAGTACCGAGGTAGGATACTCACTCGCGTCACCTACAGAACAATGTCTGCTGTTCCACTGACACATGCAAATCAAGCTGTGCTTCTAAACTGAATTGTGTATGACCTTCAAACTCCCTGGTTGCTTGAATTCGGGCTTCACAAGTTCAGGTCATGGCACAGATCGGAGTGAGCCGGTCACCCTGTGCCATCATCATGCCGTATCATCTGATCCCGTTCACTACTTATAGAAGGGGACACACAATACCCAATTCACGATGAACGTGCTACCATTCTACGAGCACTATGACAGTCAATACAGAAGAATACGATATCTCACTGACCTCAACTCTCCATTCCCCGCCAGAGGCATCATGCGATGTATGGCAAGATACGTCCACACACCCCAGTCCGAATGACTCGGAGAAAGCAGGTACTGGAGAACGTACCGACGTCCTTGTGGTCGACCGGGATGGTCCAGACGACCCCAAGAATCCAAAAAAGTAAGCTCCATAGCATACATAGCATATATTGGTTCTCATAGGTCTCTTTCAAAGCTGGAGTTTCAGACGAAAGTGGGCTGCAACGGCCATTGTTTCAGGATTCACGTTCATCACCCCTGTTTCTTCTTCCATGGTCGCTCCAGCGACCAATCAATTGGCCGCCGAATTTGGAATCCATAGTAGTGTCACCATTGCATTCACAACATCGGCTTTGTGCTTGCTTATGGTAAGTCAACTTTGTGTTCTATCTTTTGGATTCATCTCATTCGCAATGGGTAGCCTTTGGTCCATTAATCCTCGGCCCTTTGAGCGAAATTTATGGGCGGTCCCGCGTGCTCCAACTGGCAAACCTATGGTATCTCAGTGTGTAGCTATGATATCCGATTCTGCCCTTTCGGACCGGACTCATTATCCTCCAGTATGGAATCTTGCTTGTAGTTTTGCGCAGAACGAATCACAATTGCTTGGGTTCCGTTTTCTTGCCGGACTAGGAGGTAGTGCTCCATTCGCGGTATGTAATGCACGTCGAGTGTGAAAATTTGTTCAATCAAGGGACTGCTCTAGATTGGTGGTGGTGTCCTCGGTGATTGTTGGCGTCCAGAAGAGCGCGGCAAGGCGGTCGCTTTGTTTTCGTTAGCCCCACTACTTGGTCCTGTGATTGGTCCCATCGCAGGGGCTTGGCCAGTTTCCATTCTTTTTTGATCACGCTAGCTATCTGACGATGTCTGTAGGATTGCAGAGCGCTCAACATGGAGATGGGTGGTACGTCTACTCCCCTTGACACGTCTGTCGGTCCATTGACTTGTTTTCGGTTTCAGTTTCGGTCGACGAGCATCGTTGATTCGGCTATCCAAGTATTGGGCTTGTTCTTTCTCCAAGAAAGTCAGTTTGGGTGGTCGGTACCTCCGCGAGTACTTACCGCGTTTTCTTAGCTTATGGGCCATTGCTCTTGGAGAGGACAATACGCCTGTCAATGGACGTGGAGAAAGGACCTCACAAGGAAATACGAACAATATTTGACGGAAAACAGGAACGCTCGTGAGTACGATGTGTCGAGGTGTTCATACTGGAAATTGACTACTCCTAGCTGGAAAGCGATCATTATTAAAGCGTTAGTCCGGCCATTCGCACTCTTCGCACAAGAACCCATCATCCAGTTGCTTGGTGTATACATGGCATACCTCTACGGGTTGCTATATTGTGAGTGATTCAACCGCGCTCGAACCTTGGTAAACGCTAATCTATCAAAGTGTTTCTGACAACTATCCCCTCCATATTTGAGGGCGTTTACGAACGACCTGTTGGCATAGCCGGGTTACATCGCACTCGGGGTTGGTCTAACAGGAGCCTCGCAACTAAATGCAAGAACGTTGGACAGGATTTATGTACACCTCAAGAATAAAAATGGAGGTGTTGGGAGACCCGAGTTTAGATTATGTGCGTGGTCCCCCCCGTTCTTCCTGGTTTAGTATATGCTCATGCTCATGTTGGTAACACCTGGCATATTCGTCGGCACGGTGCTACTTCCTATAGGGTTGCTTGCTACGGGATGGACCGTCGAGGCACACGCGCCTTCGATAGCGCCAGATATTGTGAGTACTCGCAGACTCAATTAGTGATTCGACTCAAGCATGGTTAGGGCATCGCGCTCGTGGGAGCCGGTGTCATTCTCAACTTTCAGTGTATTCAGACATATATCGTTGATGGTTTTACTCTGTATGCTGCCTCTGGTGTGTGCTCACTCCGACAGATCAATAATCTGTTGCTTACTCGGTACAGCGTTGGCGGCGGTAACTTTTCTGCGTTCGTTAGCCGGCTGTGGATTTCCTTTGTTTGCCCCTACAATGTACTCTGCGCTAGGATTCGGCAAGGGAGACACGGTACTTGCCGTGGTAGCTGTCGTCGGTTGTCCTGCGTACGTGTCTCTTTAGGCTTGGATGACACCTTTGATTGATTCCCTGCCGTTTTTTAGTCCCTGGGTTTTCTGGCGGTTCGGAGAAAGGATCCGGAATGCTAGTCGTCATGCCCGATGATGAGGTGAATGTATAGACTGATCACCCACGCGTCATAGCGCAGGGTGTTTTGATGACCTTGGACGAGTAAATGCGACGACTAAGCTCTCTTATAACTGTTACGGATACCTGTCGTATTCCAAATACGTTTCGACAAGGAGATGATATCGTATTGGACGGAATACAAGCAAGACTAGAAGCACAACTCGTACACGATTATATATGTATCGCAACTCGTGCGCTTATCCAAGAATGAATCGATGTAGCTCCTTACAGCTCATAAGCTTACACCTCTCTCAACGCCATCAATACCTCCTGTGTTCCCGGTTTGTTCAACTCCCTGCTCCACCTCGTCGTTCTCTTTTCCTTTTTAGTCATGCCCGAGCCAGATGCGAGGGGCATCATCGCCGAGGCGCGCTTGCTCTCTCGCCTGCCATTCCTCGTGTCAGTGCCTATGCCAGCTGTAGGTCTCACAGGCATCGAGAACCGGGCCACGTTTTTGCGTACGGGTTGGGGGTGTAAGAAAGACACATGCCGGGCTTTGGCGGATGTCGATTTTGATAATGAGACGACCGCCGGCGTGTTATATGTCGTATATGCGGGGGGTGGGTCCGTCGGAACGCACGCTGGCTCGGCGGTCTCTCCTCCCTTTCCCTTTACCTGTGCGTAGGGTGCAGGTGTCCCGACGAGCGTCGAGGTCGTCGACGACGGGGTCGTTGGTCGGTATGACCCTGCGCCCGCGGCTGTGTCCGAGTCTGCGTCCGAGTCCGCCACCGATTCGCCGTCTGCGTCTATGGTCGCAGGGGGCAACTGAAAAGAGACACAGCGCGCGTGGGGTGACTTGGACGCGGACAGCAGCGACGATGGCGAGAGGCGGGATCCGGATGTGCCATCCACTGTCGCTGGGGCGAGGCGCGCTCCGATATCATTCGGAGGCGCGTGGGCGGGCGGGGGCGGGAACGTCAATGGCGGTTCGTCTTCAGGGTGAACGACGCGGGGAGGGGGACCGTTCGAGGACGGGAACGTGGGCGTGGATACGGACGTGGGGAGCGGTGATGGGGCGTGGGAGGTGGTGTGGAGGGAGTGCGGTCGACTGACTGCATGATGGATCGCCTCGGGATGTAGGGAGGTAGGGAGGTGCTGCTTCGGTGCAAGTGGCGGTGGTGCGGACAAGGACGACGATGCCTGTGCGACGCTGGCAGAGCCAGGCTCTACCTTGGCTGGGCGACGTTTACGAAGGCGGAACAGGCGGGAGAACAAGGTACGGGTTCGGAACATGGTCAAGGTCATTCTGTCGTCGAACTGGGGTGTCCAGCACCGCGGATAGAGTCGTCAAGGTTTTTAAAAAAAGGTAAAAAAGAGTGGTGAGACTCGACTCTGAACGAGAAGGGTTCGAGGTCTGAAGGGATGATGTGCAGTTGCTCGCGCTTAAGAGACGGTATGAATTGGGAGCTGTACCATATCAACGCGATTGTAGGAAACCATCAAACTGATGATGGATTAGCGACACTGCCTCGGTACGTACCTGATGGGTTGAACGCAAGAGGAGGTTTCTCATGAATAGTTTAGCTGACCGCTGCAAGGAATCATGCCATGGTTGTCATCAAAGATGGGCTGATATCTGCTCAAATTGCCTACAAAACTTTCGGATCTATGGGGCGCTAGAAGGCTTCCCGATGTTACCTGAGGTGTGGGTGCAACAAATTGATGATAATTTACAGCACTTCGAGGGTGTTGAGATACTCTAGGTAGACTACTGTACTGTACTTGAAGGTGCGGCAGACGATGATGCATATCTAGATGCGATGCACACAGGCCGCCTTGCTCCAACCAACAGATATCGCTTGATTGAAGGCACTGGTATATTCCGATGCCGCAAAACCATTCACCCGAGTCTAAATCAGGCAAGTGTCGTGGTTCGATGGAAGGATTTGAGACGAGCCCAGGTCAATGTCAGCGTCGTAAGAACATGGAAAAGACAGACAGACATTTCTAAATTAGCCATTCCAGTGCTCTGTTCTTGTCTTTCTGCCATCATTTCAATTGCCTCGCGACACTCCCAGGCTGTCAGTCTCCCTGTCAGCTGCGGCGTATGTTCCGCGCCATGAGGCTTGAACCCCGCCAGACCTCCACGACCGCCAACTGCCAGAATACGCAAACAATCAGTACAAGACAGTAGGTCAACATTCGTCCTTGCCAAATTCTTCAGGGAGAGTAAGAACCAAGGGTACGAAGTGAATCAAGTGATCAGGTACGTACCCGATGGCGGACCGTCCTGGTGACTGAGAATGACATATGCACCCCAAACACGGCGATCATTAATGCACTGGTTTCTTTGGCTCTCAAATTTCGTGCAGAGCTTGATCTGTACGGATCAGGCCAACGACAAGGAGAACTCTCGTGAAGGAGAAATAGCCAACGAATAACATCGTCAAGCATCTGGACAGCCCAGAGAGGTCGAGGCTTTCAAGGAGCATCGACGCGTCGCCGCGGAGGAGGTCAAGATGTCGGCAACCGTTGGACGAGATTATCGGTGGGTTTGAGGATCACCTGCTGTTATCAATCCCATTTGGGCATCCATCAGTGCAGGAACAATTTCCATTCGCCGTGTGAATACGGATTAGTGCATTAGTCCTGCATGGCTGCGGACAAGGAATAGCATACAGACCTGCATTGTCCGCGATGAGCAGATGGTCTAGAAAGTTGGCCACGTTGGCTGTGCCATAAGCACTTCAGTTTATTGCATCCGAGTCATGGAGACAGAAGAAACTCCGACCCAACCCAGCTTGCGACTGGACTTCTGCGAGAGAGTCCCCGCCGACTACTATGGCCCACATGACACACAATCAAGAGCGCAAAGCTGCAGGGGATCAATATTGGTAACGTCCTGTGCGAATCAGTTGGACATGCTGTCAATGGAATGCGTTCTGATGCGGCATTTCAGAAATCCCGTCCATTCCGGCGTACATGTACTTCCCGAAAATTAATCGCTACACGCCAACTACCATCCGGAAACACCACGTATACGATGCATCATGATCAGAAACAAAGCCAGAAGTAAACCCCAATGTCATGCATTACCAGGTGTCGTCCATCAACGTCTCGACTCTGTGCTCATTTCACGTCGCCACAATTCTCACGACGTACACCTGCCTCGCCGAATTTGATGAAATCGCATGCTTCTGTTCTGTTCCATTGCAGCACTGCCCTAGTCAGACTCCGCGGTTCGATTTGCTGTGGAACTCCTGTATCATGGCCTTATATAAGAGCGCTCCAGGTATGCCCCCTCGTTGCATCCTGCGACACCTCCTTCACTCACTCTGACCAGCGATGACTGACATCTGTTAGTATCGCCGAGGGTTGCCCAGCCCGATTTCTAGGCTGACGTATCCTACAGGACAGCGTGCGGCATTCTGGTGCCTGCTCCGAGTATACCACAGCATTTCGACGTATGCGTCCGGGAATTGTACGCAATCTTTTTTTTTTCTAGTCTACAAAAACGACTGACGATGAAATAGGTGTCCGAGCAACAGATATACATAGCTGTTGGCCTTCCTTTCCGCCGGCTTTTACGCCGTGGGGTGCTCCTTTAGGTTGGGTTATTCCTGTCTTGCTGGGGTTCGCAGACCGTTAGATCTTTTGCAACGTTCCTCTCGAAGACTGCATCATTCCAGGTACAAGAGATGCTTCTGCTCAAATAATAGGGACGCTGTGTCCTGCGTGCGTGTTCATTCATTTGGGTGCCGGTCATACGGCAGAATTGCGACGTCAACGTCGCTCTTGACACCCATGGAGTATGCGTGACCTTTGTCAAAGCGATCCTTGTCATTCATTGTGTGTTCACAGACGACAACAGTATCTCGAGGCGAGCTAGTGGATGTAAGTACGTTCTATCAAGGAGTTTGAGCTGACGTTCACGATACTGCAGCATTCATGCCACGAGGCTGATCAAACATACCTGGCGATGGCGAAATTCATTCTCTCTCAGGTCGAGAACGTGGATGTCTCGCTCAACGTTCCGTTTCGCTTGTATCGCAATGCGGATGACCAATCATCGGTAAAGGAGGCTTCAGCTGCACGCTCCTCAGGTAATCGTAATTCTGGTGGTGCTGGTCGGGACATCTCGGTTTCGGGTAACCGGTGCTGCGCGGGATCACCAGAGAACTACTGAATTCAACGGCTGGGGGGGAGCTGAGAGATCTCGAGGACGCGACGAATGCTCAGGGTGCTGTTGTCCTCACCCCTAATCATCATCCTCACGGCTTGCGAGGTCGATCATCAGCGGTGAGGTCGACGGCATTCCTGTGATTTGACATTGTGTCCTGGAGATCACTTAGCTCTTCAAGGCGTATAATATAGACAGCACAGTAGCCAAGGTTGTTGAGATGGCACGGCTTTGGCCGTTTCACCAACCTCGCCAACTGCTTGGTGACTCGTTTCATGCGTGTCCTCGCACTAGGTGATATCATTTCGATGCTCAAATATGCCATTGATCTCACCCCTGAGGGTCATCCCGCCAAGCACAGTCGTCATAATAACCTTCCCGGCTCTAGGTGAGCTCCAGTACGCAATTTCGATCTTCAGGCATGGCGTTGACCGCACCCCTAGCAGACAATTTTGACAACCCTCATGCGTCGCTCGGTTCGAGCATCTCGAAGAGCCGATTGACCTGTACTCTATTCGCGTGGTATTTCTTCCCGCATCGGAGTTTCTCTACGGTATGCGTGGAGTTATTTCTTAGGATCTCTTGTTATTGCTTTAATAAACATTCGGTGGATGATCTTTGTCTGGACAAAGATCATCCACCGAATGTTTATTAAAGCGTTCTGCTGTCTCAGGTTACGCCTTTTGTATTTTGACTTATGCTCTTCACTAAGCCTTACCGGCATAGTCGAGCGAGCACTCGCTGTCGGAGTCGGAGACTCGGGGTTCAAGCTGGTACCGCCGATGTCCACTCGCGTACGGCGGTTTCTGTCGCTCTTGGGGTTAGGTTTAGGAATGTCAGACTATTGCAAACTGACCAATCTCTTTTCGCATTCTTGGACCCGGGGTTCCGTGCGATTCCTCCTCTAACGAGAATTCTCTTGTATCTGTGGCGTCGTGTTTCAGTCACGGGTGACACAAAGCCGTTGCGATGCGTGGTCATGCATTCATGTCTGGGCCGTGGCTGCCATAGTGAAACTTCTGATTCACATGCCACTACAAACGATGGACCTTGGTCCCTGCTCGGTCACGTCTCGCACCTATAGTTATGCTTTATCCACGAATAGACATAAACTCTGTTCACTTTCCTTGCCCCCGTCGAGCCAAGATTACTTTGCTCGATCCTTTGTCCTAAGAGTCTCGCGCTCTGCTTGTTCCGCGCGCATACATGATCGTTCCTGCCAAGTCCCACTTTCCAATATCACTTTGGAACGTGTGAACAATCATCATCGTCCAGGACACGCTCACTTAAGTGCTATCTTCTCGCACTCATGCCATGGGCCAGGGAGAAAGAGCACTGTTGGACGATCGCTCTCATCTCTTGTGGAAACACGCTGTCACAAAGGAGTACGTGTACGCCAACAATAAAGATTCTCAAGCGATACCCTTAGTTTAACGTATAGTTGGACTTGACAAAGCCGACCGCCCCATGGGTGATGTCGTATACGCTGTAGAACCGCTCGCTGTAAAATAACAACAAGCCCAAGCACCCAGGATGAGCCATGGACGTGTTGGAGTGACCGGATAGAGACATACAGGAACGTATACCCATCGATAAAGGCGAAGCGGGAGGCGTTCAGAGCTCAGATATCGCTGACGACGAGGTAGATCCCATCAGAGGTGCCGTTCGTCCACTTGTGGAGCGAACGAGGCCAAAATTTGCGCGTTGGCCGTCAGTTCGTACGCGGTATCCCCCATGTGGAACACGAGCGGCTTCAAGTTGTGATATTTATTGTTCGGGGGTGATCTTCAATAATTGGGTGGCAGGGTCATAGGTGGCCCCGGTCTTGGTCTATCGATCGTGTAGCGTCAATATACGACGCACCAGAGGCGATGTAGATGAGGGTGGTGCCAGTGTCGACGAGACCATTGGCGGGCGGCAAAATGATATCAGAACCGTAACTGATCGGTCGCGTGATGCCCCAGTAACGGGATGTAGGTCGGGTCTCGGTCAGCGGAACGTACATCACGGGGCCAACTATGGCAGAATCATCATAGCCGCCAAACGTGAGCTCTCCCTTCTTGGTCGTCTCAGCAGCGGGGATAAAGTAAATGCCGAGCGACTCTTTTGAGATCGTTCCTTGGGAGAAAAGGTTGTCCATCACCGTAGGGATTCTGTCCAGGTACCATTCGTCAGGTCGGTAGGACCAACGCCAAAAATACCATCGAGACCATCGAACCGATTGGATGAGGTAGCCACACCGATGGTTTGTTCGCTGATTATCAGGCTAGGGCTGAACGAGACGGTATCGTTCCACACTTCTCCAGCGACATTTCCAGAACCGTAACGTATAAACTATGATCACAGCTCAGTTGGACACCGCAGGGAAGGATAAAGAGATACGAAAACTTGGCCAGTATCTCGACTTGTTTTACTCGGGACGTATGGCTTACTCGAACCTAACCAGGTGTTGGCACTCCCAGTATCGATCACAAGCGAGTCTGTCATCAATGTTCCACCTGAGACGCTTATGTTTACAATAATGATTGATCTACATACGATTTGTTGCAGGGTCGCCAACCCAAACCTCGGCGGTGTAGATCATCACGCTGTTCGTTATACCAACCTCGGGCATGCTACGTTTTTTCAGGTGACCATCCTGACTCATGGCTTGTACACGAGTGCGGTCCACATCGACGATACGGAAGGATCCGCGCTCTTGAAGCTTCATCATGAAACGGAGAGTAGCTTTGCCGGTGCTACGACTGACAACACTTGCATCTACGGCAGGACAAGCAATGAGCAACAGTAAAACAAAGGCTTGAGAGGAGAGTATGGTGGATGGTCCAAAGACTCGGTGCTCTTCTCAAGTCCATGCTTGGCTTTTCATGCGAAATGGTGACTCGCGCAGCTGCGTGGCGCGCTATGCAAGGAACACAGCCTGTCAGTGTGGTGGATTGGCACTGACCTTAGAGCGAGGCTCGAACCAAGTTTTATTCACCTATATTGGGTTAGTTCGAAAAGTGTATTGTTTTTGGATGGACATGGACCTATGATTCCTTTCTTGCTAGCCGTCCTCTCTGTGTAGTCTCGTGACCAGACGTCGGACGCGGTGCGTCCTTTTTTGGTCTTCACCTCGGCGGGCCTCGGAATCTGGACAGCTTCGGGGTGTCAGCCCCGAACTCTCTGTGGTTGGTGCAGTCACCAAAACATGTCGTTATAAAGATGAATGACTGAAACGAACACATCGCGTATGACGCGGAGGCGAACCAACCGTGGGGTTCAGATGTAGCATTGCCAGTATAGGGCAGTCGTATCCCGAGAGTGCGTTCGACACTCGGTTGGAGGATGGGCGTACCATCGACGCTCTATTCCAATTGGGGGTATGACAGAAACGAGCTGAGGGGGATCAGACTAGCCTGAGCGTGTCTGGGAAGAGCCATACCTCTCGTCATAAAGCGGCGAGTCCATCGCGGTGCCTCAGCGCATGTTTACATAAGCTGAACAAGTTAGCAAACACCATCACATTTTGTCTCTGATTGCGGACT
The DNA here is from genome assembly GCA_038088775.1 of Boletus barrowsii. Taxonomy (NCBI): domain Eukaryota; kingdom Fungi; phylum Basidiomycota; class Agaricomycetes; order Boletales; family Boletaceae; genus Boletus; species Boletus barrowsii. The sequence continues at coordinate 3,382 of JBBPJP010000740.1, read as the reverse complement.
CTAGAACATTACTTGTGCCCACGGAATCCATGTGGGGACGATGGCTCTGCCTGAACAAAGCAATTATACAACCGCCGGTCACCCTCCCACCCAAAGGGAGCGATTAATCCAGTTGGCACAGCAGCTTTGTGCTTCCGGAGTTGATGGAGCCACCCTTGACATTCATATACCACTGCTCATCAGACTTGGCAGCTCACTCCACCAACATTCGCTCATCTTGACTCCACACAATGTCGTCTCTTCCCAACATTGACCAACCGGCGAGCAAGGCAGAGGACGCTGATGCCAATTTGAACACGGCATCACAGAGTGTCCACAAGCCTGATACGACCTCTGAACTCGGTTCTCCTCTGGATCGAAAACCCCCGTTGACACCACCTGCCACCAGATCTGCATCCTGTCCGCCATCCGGGGGCTCTGAATCGACAAAGCTATGCATGTTTCTTGATGACCGCGCGTACGATGATACGTCTTCTGTCACTTGTCGGGACGATCCTCCGTGGCACCAAGTTGACGTTGACAAGTCTTCGCAGAACATTCCGTCTATGATCGTCCCTACCTTGTTGCAAGGATTTGGAGGCATTTCACCTCCATTGGACGAATTGGAAAGTATATTCCGCGAGGCAGATGAATTCTCGACTGATCCCGGAGATGGTGTGCCACGATATTCCCTGACGCAAAAAGGGAAGTGGAAAGTTCAGACGGATGGTGATGTCATGCAAAGTTCTAGTGGCGTGGTGACACCTCCGAGTCCTCGGTTTCAACTTGGCAGTATTCACAATGTGAGTCATGCCCTCCACCTCTGCGATTGGTTTCAACTCGCGTCATTGTAGACTGCTGAAGACTGGGCAATGCATACCAGACCGATTTTGCAAGATTATGCCGACCGTCAGACGTCATTGCCGCTAGGGCGCAGGCTCGAGGTGACAGTAAGTTTGTCGTAGTCCTATTGCACGCACCTTGTTTGACACACCTCAGATAGAGGAGCCACCTAAATTCATGCTTGGTGCCGTCCAACTCCTCGTCAACCGCGATCAAAAAGGTCGTTCTGGAAGGCTCGGTCCTCAATTGATAGAGAACTTTGTGGATATCGACCGTTGGGCGAAAGAATATCTTCGATCCCGACACGGCTTACAAGTTACAGACAGCGACATTCCGGCCGTATGTTGAATGCCGTTCATCTCCATCAAGGCTGGGATCTTAAACGTTTCTAGCTATTGACGATAGTGATAAACAATTTTTACGAAGGTCAAGTCCAGTTGATCGACCGGTTAGTCGAATTTGCTCTTGAGCACATGAACTGTTGTGGCAGGAGCAGTCTGAACATCGAGGATTTCGCATTCGGCTTTGGTCAGTCTTTGGGTGTGGTCTTGGAAAAGGTCCGTTTCGCTCACGGTCGAATAGACTTTAAGATGAGCCAGGACCTACCCTTTTATGTTGAGACGAGTTCACAGATCAGAGAACGTGGGCAGCGAACTTTCATACTTGCATTGTAGACTGACGCATTACTCAAGCTCTTCCAATCCCTGCTGTAGAGGTGCGACCCACCACCCCGGAGCCAGTGATAACACACTCTGGTCGTCAAGTGAAGCCTACAGAACGCGCACAAGCGGCTTCTGGACAAGCGCACGCAAATTCGAACGGGAGAAACAAAGGAAACAATTCCTCCCATCTAAAAGACAAAGAAACTGAGAAGATTACTGTCCCTCCACGTCGAAAGAAGAGTTCCAAGCATTCTAGGCGTACTGTCAAGGAAATACCCGTGCCCTCTCACGCTGAATCCGATCTGACAACGCCTGATCCGCCTAAAACGACCTCCGGGCGCACCAAGCCTCGTCCTACATGTCCGTCCAATCTCGGATTGCCCCCGATCTTGCCCACACCCGGGATTACATCCCCGCATTCAGATGATAGCTCAAAACCGGAGCCAAGTACTTCTGGCGCAGCAGACGGTCCGAAGGGTTCCGGCTCCGAAGGAGTGAATCCAGCTGTCGATTCGCGGCCCCGCCTGAAGATCAGACTTCCAGCGCTGAGTTTACCCACCTCAACGGTCCCCGCCACGCGTGGTTCCGAGTCGACCATAAGCAAGACGAGCAGTCCCATGGCACAAACAAATCCGTCTGCGGATGCGGCAGAGACTACGAAGCAGGGGCGTGTGGCCCGACGTCCCGGGGTTGCCCGACCACGCGGTCCTCGCAATGGGCGGGCCCGTGGTCGCGGGTGCGAACGTGAGAGCGCGTCGCTGACTAGTACGGGAAGCTCCACGGCGCAGCTGCATGCTGCTGATAACGACAACAGTACGGGTACTGGCGACAACGATCCTTCCAAGTCTCAGAACACGCCGAAAAGCGAACCTCTTCCACCGCTGGCGGCTGACCCCGGTCACCCACGACGAAAGAAACGCAAGCTGGAAGACTGCGAAGATTAGGAAACGGGAGGAATATTCCAAGTTTAGGCTCGGCGTTCCCCCCAGTTCTCGACAGTCGTGTGTGCTTTGCCCGAACGGATAAGGTAGCTTGTCGAATTAGATGGAATTAGCATCGTACGGTCCACGAATAGAGGTGCTATCTTTACTTACCGTCTCTCTGGAGGCATATGTGTATAAAGCCGCTCCCATGGACCCCCGGGCCGGACCAACTTTATTATCGCACGTGTCTTCCATCGATGTTTCATTCGACCCTTACCTGTGGGACACACGCGCCTTCGCAGGCCCACGAAGCGCGTGTATGGAGTGATATCTCCGATTCTGATAACCTTGGAATCAGAATGGAACCCTCGAGGCGACCAAGCGGCCATTTACACACAATCGCATGAAATAGTATACATAATAGGAATAGAGTCATTGCACCCATAGACATTGCATCCTGTCACCGTCGATGGCGTAGGGGGTAGTGATCTAGATTGGCTTGAAAGGTCCCCCGACGATGAGAACGTCCCCCAGTGTGTCACGAACAGAGCATGCACGCATTGCATAGTGTCGAAGCCCCCTCTACTAGGACTGACGACCTCGCATCACTCATGTATCACCGTGGCACATCGTACGTCCACGTCAAGTGGACGACTCGTGCTGTGCGTACTGGTGGCATCGCTACACACATAGTAGGATCCCGGGTGTGGCTGTGTGGTGATGGCGGGTCGTTGAAAACTGGATGATGATGATGGGGACGTAGTACGCGGCCGCATCCCACGAGGCGCGCGCGCACGGCGCCACTCAAGTCGGTGTGATCGTCAAATGGAAGACGCGCGTCGACAGATGCGGATGCAGAAAATAGATACAGTACGCCTGCGGGACTGCGGTTGATCGGAGGTCTCAGCCGTCAAGGGAACGAACAGCTATACAGCATATCCATCGTGGTTCCATCTGCGTCCAGGCCGCCAAGGG
>JBBPJP010000739.1:0-15601 GCA_038088775.1 Boletus barrowsii | reverse complement strand
ATTGGTGGGTGTAGGAGTCACAGCGCCGCGCTCACGGAGCTGTCTGCGGGTTTTTGGATGAAGGAAACGGGAGAAGATCCGCTTGAAGTTGGACATGATGAAAGGGTATGGGAGTGATAAAACAGAGAAGAGGGTAGGAGTCACAAGTATACAAGGACGAGAAAAGTGAAAAGTGGGTGAGGTGTGAGAGGAGAGGCTATCGCAAGGACTGGGTTTATATAACCAGTCGAGGGCCCATCTGTGGACCATCAAAGCGTGTGTGGAGGAGTCTGAGTGTGGAGGAGTCTGATTATGGACGATAACGTGCCACTCCACATACTGAAGAGATCAATTTCTAAATTGGGGGTTGTGGATGAGGACAACGTACCGCTTTGGTTGTCACAGTAGTGTCCACAAGCGAGATTCGTATTTAACTTTCATATCCACACCGGTTGACAGGCTACTAGGGAAGTCCGTGAGCGTGACAGGAGTCAGTCGGATACTTCCGCCGGTGAGCCCTTCACCTAATCACAAGCGAAGCCGCGAACGCAGCGACTTGCTTTGTCCCACGTGCAATACTCCGTTCGGACTGCTTAATTCATGTTGTCCATACAGTGTGGGCATGGAAAGCATGACTCACGTTTCTGAACTCAAAGCAGATTTAAATTTCTCACCATTGTCCGTCGCTGGGGTAGTTAGGGAGCAGGACGATGTTACCAGGTGTAAGGGTCTCCCGCTTAACCGCTACACAAAAAGGCAGTGATACTGAGTGATTACCCACTCAGTATCACAAACGGCACATATACTGATTATCCGGGTAAGTCAGCGTGCTTAGACCAAGTCACAGTGGACCACAGACCTTCTCCGAGTGGGATGAAAAAGCAAGAATAAAATCACAGTGCGTCCGCACAATAAGCACCGTCAAGCGTGTGTGGGGCCGACCTTGCGAGCCTATCATGTAGTCTCGTAGTAGCGTACAACAAACATCCCTTTCCCGTAACTTTACAAATAAACATCAATACGGTACATGTCCAAAAAAGGAATTTATCGTTGGGAAGAACATCCTCGAAAGTTACCGAAGGGTCATCAAAGTACTAGGGAGTTCGTTCGCGAGGTGTCTTCGTAATTCTCGCTCTTTCGATACAACGATTGGATGCACTATAAAAGCACCCTGTGCGAGGGAGTCTGACCCTCAGAACATCACAAACTCAGCATCATCACAAACTTCTCCCAACACTTCTATTCACATCGTACCAACCATGTCGCTCATGTGCTTCCAATACGATCCCCTCATCGAGTTTCACCGTCCATTTGGCGTTGCGCTTGCAACTCGTTTCCAGCCATCTGCTTCAGCGGACACCAGGCGCGGTGGCTCATTCTGCCCCAGGTTTGTAGATGCCATCCTTCAGTTGTGTATCCAGCATAACATATCTTGAACAGGATGGACATTAATGAATCAGAGGAAACCAACACGGTGACAGCCACCTTCGAGTTACCTGGCATGAAACCGGAGAATATCACCATCGACGTCCACGAGAACCGTCTCACCGTTGCAGGTGCGGCGAGGAAATCCGACTCCGATGAGAAGGGCGGATATACAGTCCGTGAACGTAGCTATGGAAAGTTCTCCAGGACATTGCAGCTCCCCTTCGCGACCAAGGTAAGCTGCAGGATGCTATTTTAATACCACCCGACTTTGGGATGCTGACCCAACGTATAGCCTGATGATGTGAAGGCCAAGATGGAGAATGGTGTCTTGACGGTGACGTTCCCAAGAACCAACCCCGAGCAGCAAGCACAACGCATAGCCATTCAGTAGATGCTGCATCTCATAACTAGACTAGACATTTTAGCACACGACCAATATAGTGGACGTTCCGAACGAGACATAACGTACATACACGCGATTCACGGAATTGAACGTTTCGCGTTCCTCGCGCTGTTCGCAGTGGTACATAGATTGGCGAGATGATCATGGATTTCACGACAAGGACGACATCCCCTGCCCCAAGTCGATTGTCTTTACATTTACCTGTTTGAGGAGTGGAAAGACAGCGAGACTCGCTTGGCATCATCAATGGGCGAGTTTTCAAAAGCAAGTTGGGAAACCACGCGGGCGCAAGCACCATGACAGGTATTCTGGAGGTCTACCCACACCTCTAGTGTCGATTACAATGGCAAGCCTCCGTAGGCAAGGGCAGTGTTCGACGGGTTCAAAAAGGTCCTTGAAAGTGGGGATATGTACGAGAGATTCGACCAATGATTGACATCCAATTCTTCAGGGAACGGCCAAGAAGATGCGAGCGTCTCCACCGCGCTGTCATCCATGGAGAGCGCGGGAAACCCAGAGAGGATCAGCGAACAAATGCGAAAAGTGGTTGAATAGCGTAGACGATGGGTTTCGGTTGAAGGAACCATCGATGGTAATACAGATGGAGTTTGGCAGCGAAAACGAGTCGCTGTTGAATTGCAGAGGTCACATGGTTCGAGTGATGATTGCGAATCCATCATTACCTCGCAGGTCAGATTAGACACAGAAGGAAAGTGGTTGTGTCGGACAATCATTTGTATTAAGTCAGCAATCGTGGATACCTTGAGGTGGATGTCTGTGAGAGTAGGGAAGGGCACAGGGGAAGGTTCAGCGTCTTGAAGGCGTTCGTAATGCCAGGAAAGGTCGATGTAAGGTGAGGTGAGGGTCTCGAGTCGACAAAGGTGTTCGTATGCGAGAGCGTCTAGAACAGTGGACGACCCACGGACTAAGTGTTCCCAACCGCATATAACCTGGAAGAGGTCTTGAACAGTGTCCGCTGGGGTCAGGTCCCCAGGGCCAATTTCGCAGCAAGTAACAAGGCAAACACCACGTGCATTTAGATACAGTGAGCTCAAAGAGGATGCTAAGTTGGCCCCACCGATAAGAGTCAATAGTCCACCGGATAGAGGTCACAGAAGGCCCACTCACGTAGTGAAACAACGGAAGTATATGTGGAAGGCCAGTGATATGGAAACATCGGAAACATTGCGGATGCGGGTATGACCGTAATGAATGGAGGCACTCAGTGAATTTTACAACAGTTATACGGGTGTACTTTCGCATCCGCTCCCAGCGCTCGTGCGTTAGAGGCTGAAGCGTTGATGAATCATCTACTATCAATCAACCACCATCGAATCAATGGGTCAGAGAACTTGCTTACATTCAGGTTGCCGTACGCCCCATCGTGATGGTGCGAGTCGATCACCTTCCGTCAGTCAATTGACTCGATTCAAGTTAATTTCCGCCGAAAGGGCGTTCAATGGAGGGACCTCAAAGATGCGACATGCAAGACGAGCTGTTGACTCGGACGCAGTTGGCCGCTACTTGTGCTTATGTAACCCCGCCCAACACAGTGACTCGATCACTCAGGCTGCGACGCAATCGAATATAACAATATTAATCCATCCAGACGTCGTGGTTCTCCTTCGCTCGGCCCAAGGTAAGCACTCCAGATGCTCCCGACTTCGATGCTAATACAATTACTAGCGATGTTGCGGAGAATAGCCACTTGGCAAGCGATGCTTGGGTGACATTTACTAGGATGCGAATAATTGCACAAGCAGAAAACTGAATTGATCTGTCCTATTGACGTCTCGCCGGCACCAGCTACCTGGACGACATATTCGTAATAGCGATATTAGGTATGATGGCCAAGGGTGTGTTCAGGAGCTGATGCGTGTCGATGAGGAGAACGCGTGCGCCGCAATTGTGTAGAATCCCGCACGTCGACGACCAAGGATCGTACTCTAGTTTGTATAACGCTTGGCCAAGTATGTTTTCCAAAATGCAACTGCGTGAATAACAAGAGGTATGTACCAGAGTCGGTGAACTGGATGTGCGCCGCTTAGACTGATTGGGGGTCCAGAAACAATCCTTCCTCTGCCATTGAGCAGATGCACGCAAATCGGTAGAAGATAGACAGTGATGGCGCCTTTTACTCGGTCGCCTTCCTCCCAGTTGGGAAGGATGTCGTAGGCAGTGGCCCAGAAACCAAGGTTATGAAAATGGCGGCGCAAAGGTGGCCGAGAAGCGCCGCCCGCGATACACGTGGCAGGTTATGTCCTCGACGTCGTTGTGTCGCAAGATGGAGGTCATGAACGAGACGGATATTGTCTGGGTGGCAAAAGGTCAGAGGTCGAGCTCATGCGAAAGAGTGTACGCAGAGGAAACGTCCCCTGGAATTACTACCGAATTGGAGGACCCGAATACCTGCGAATGGTCCCTTTCGGCTGGAGAGCGAAACCTTGAAACAACTTGGCTGGCCGCGGTCGAGTACTCACCGCCCGGAGATTTCCTTGCTACTGCAACGCGGAACCGAAAAATACATTCGGATCTACAACAGTCAGAATGGCCACCTTCTCGTCGACATTTCACATATCAATCAAGCTCTTATCTCGTCAACCGGTGGACGCCAACTTTTGGCCTATCACACAAAAGCCTCGGGTGTCCCCGCGATCCCACAAAATGTCCAGCAAGAAATGGCACATTCATTGCAGTCTTCGCAAATTCATCTGACTCACATTCGGGGACACTTTGGGGTATGTCATTTGGAGTGAAGTCTGGTCCATATGCACCTCTCCTGGCATCGAAATCCTCGCAAGTGGCAGAAGACTCTCCTTTAGAACCTCGGCAGACTCCTCCCACGGTCATCTCTTGTGCGTCTTCTTGCGTGAATCTCTGTTACTAGGGAGATCACTGACATTTTGACTGCTAGACTCGTTCTCCGCGGCGCGGGTAGGTTACCTCAAGTGCGCTTTTCGGAAGCGCAGCACACGCTGTGCTGAATATTCACGTCAATCAGGACAATCTAAGGGATAATCTCAGTTGCCAGCTCGCGGACGCTCTGCACGCCTCCATGGCGCACCAGAGTCCTTGGAGGGAATAGATTGCTCGTGGATTGGGCTCCTGGTGAGTCCCAGCTGTAGCAAAGTATATAAATTACTCAAGCCGTACCCTCCCGAGTTTTGCGAGATGGCATTGAGTTCCATTAAACGAATGGGCGATCACGGCATATTCCACTGTGTTACGCCTGAATCTCCCGATAGGGCACCCATTTTGGTCAAGCTCATTACAGCGATGTTTGCTAGGACACGGATCACGGTGCGAAGTGCCAATCGCTGCCATTGAGGTAAACTGTACTCAGTACTTTCAACCCGATTACTGATTTCATTGCCAGTTCAGATCAGGCTACCTGCATCTACAACGCTCTCGAAGAGGCCGGTCGAATTTTAGGAGTCATCGACCGATGAAAGACAGGCTCAGAAATGCCATGAACATGGGAACGCATGATAGGCACGCGGACTGGTTTGTGCCTGTCTGCTCCACCGCTAAGTTGCCTCAGCATTTTATATAGATTTTCAGTGATATCGTGGCAACAAACAGGAGTTTGGATGGTGTTGCTATGGACTCCAAGAACAGCGTGAAGCTTCTCATTTGCACACTCATTCAGCTCAGCGAACTGTATGCTCATCAAGCGCGTGCCCGCTTTATTAGCCGAAGATCACTATCTCAACGTTCCATGTAGATATTGTGCTGATAAGCTCAAGGGCTCGGCTCAGTGACTCAATACAGCGAACCCGCATGATATCCTCATCAAGTATCGCAAAGCGAACGTATGCCGCAACCGTCAAAACAATCCCCCCAAAGTTCAGGGTCTCCTAATACATCTTCATAGTATTCCAGTATCGCGCGGAGGGATACTTGGTAAATTTACCCATTCATGTTTAGGGTGGTACGCTCTGTTTTGCAGGTGAGCGGCGGTTGGCCAATATGGTCTGCATTCTTGATCTTCATCGTTTTAGACGCGCCCAGACTTATCTTACCCTCCCGCCGCTATAATGCTTTGTCTCTGATAGCTCCTATCGAGTACCCTATGCCTAGTTTCACGAACTAATCATCAACATCATAATAAATGCTATCGTAGCAAAAGTGAAACGTAAAAGATGCTGGTGGTAACACAGATGCGATCCAGATGATATAAAATAGGCTCACTCTCGATCAATCCAACTAATCGTACCATGCAATCAGCTCTACATGACATATAGACCACCGTCCAAGAGTGACTTTATCCCAGACCTGATCGAAATAATCGGTTTCCACTAAATCATCGGGGGTGGTATCCTCCAGAAACGCGAGATAGCAAAAGAGGACGGACAAGACGTCTACCACCCGACTGGTGGGCGCGACGATGAGGACGTTTACGTTGTCATCCTGTTCGACGTGACCGCTCTGTTCGTTGAGCAGCTCGTCCAGCCCGCAATCGGGGGCGAGGTATACGACTCGAACGTTCTCGTCGCCGTCGTCTTGTTCGTTCCCTACATCACGTGCATCTCGCTCGCTCTATTTGCCCGGGGCATCCTTGTGTAGCTTTTCCGGCCACCACTTGGTACTCCCATGCGGCAGCGGTAGAGACAGGAATTCGCGTGCTGTATGAAGCTCTTTGGGGCCCACGGCAGTTTGCTCCCCACAAAGACGGAGAGAGACGGCAGGGAAGACCAAGTCCATGCGTTGCACCGGCGCATTCCGCGGACTTCTTCCCTCCTGCAGTTGGACAACGACAGTGAGTCGTCCCAGTATGGCGTCGAGTAACTGACACGACGTGGGTGAGGGGCTCGTCGTCAAAGGTGCGCAGCGCGCGCAAGTCCGCTTGGTCGTATTCTTTCCCTTCTTCTGCTTCTCCTCCTCGTCTTCGAATATGAGAACCAGTTTGCAGTATACCTTGTTCCATTCCCGGTAGGAGATCGGTATAATAGCCAGGGTGACTTGGCAACGCTCGCGAAGTGGTTGACGAGGTTTAGCAGCCCAATAGCAGGACGATGAGGTGTCTGAGGAGCGACCATAAGGAGGAGAACTGGGTGAGCAATGCAGAACGGACGAAGCCGTGACTCGTCAGAAGCGACAGAGCAAGCAAGTGGTGCGCAACTCCAAATTCTATCGGATAGACAGAAGTAACCTCGTCACGGGGTTTATAGCCGGGCATGTGTGGATTGTCAAGGCAAGTAGGATAAGAGAGGACAACATGCCACTCAGGGTGTGGACTGAATCGCCCCAATGAAAATAAAGGTCCAAGGTCATCATAGCGAGATTCGAGGTGGGATCTCGCAGCGGGCCCGCCGGTAGACGCTCCAACCCGACTGCATAGAGGGTATGTCCGGCTTGCATTACTTACCTATGAGACCAGGGCATTCATTTCGCAGCGCCACTGCAGTTGCGACGCACCACAACTAAACCAGGTTGAAAGACGACCGCACAGACCCGGACTTGCAAGAATCACTTGACATAACGGTGGCGGTCATGGTACAACGGTTTCAATACATATGGCGAGCATTCCGGTGGATTTGAACGTTGTGCGGGCCACTCCGTGGGTGGCCGATCGTGAGAGGGCTTTCCTCTGCGGCCCCCGCTTGGGCCAAATTGACTGACTCGGAAACCGCGTGCACACTGCATTGTGCTTAGTCGACTTGCCTCTTGTCAATGGATCGGAACTTGCCGTTGCTATTGAATATCCGGCAATTCAGATATTCACATCCAGTCGACGTGTCGAGATCATATTGGCAGCATGTCGCTTAGCTGGCCATACATAACTGAACTGAACAGCCTGAACTCATCCCGTCGGGCTGCATAAGCTTAGCGGAGCCGCTCAGGAGTCAGGACGATGATATCTCGGTTTACCGGATCATCTGAAGACGTTCATACACAAATTTTACAAACCCTCCAGTAGGTCACCAGCTGCGGCGTGCGGTAACGGACTGGAGGGAGCGTAAAAAGTAAAATAGACATCACACACCACCCCCTCTTTGGCCCCTGAATGACTTGCCTTATTCGGTCCCGCAAATTCGGTGGGTATACGCACTGCGCACGACAGTATCGAGACATGCGCGTTTAACTGGCAAGCCGTTGACAACAGAAACCCCTGCATACCTGCCGCGACCCGGACTCTCGGAATCTTGATCTGCCCAGTACAAAGTTCAAGTTCCAACAACTCTTTTGAACTCTGTCTGACAACGGATCTCAGATCGGGGCTATACACGCCATACCTGGACCGATCACGAGCTCGAGTGAACGCGTAAAACATCATCCAGTGCAAACCAGCCTGAGCACGAGGTGCCAGGCTGAGGGGGTATTGAGCGGCGCACGCCGGCAAATGGAACTATTGAACGCGCGTTGCCCCTGGCTATATTTTCACCGAACCAAGAAAGAGATGCCACTCACCTCGCGCTCGAGTATTTGTTGTCGTTGTCGCCCCCGGCTGATACCGGATATGATGCCATGATCGATGGCCCGACGATGGGGGTGTGGCTCACCCTGAACAAGTCCAAGGCACGAAATAGAGTTGGAGAGGGTCATTGCCCGTAGTCATGGTGCGCGGCATCCACACTGAGACGCGATTCTAAACTGCTCATTGTTCCAGTTCCGATTGAGAAGCCTCAAGGCCGCTATCTTGGGCATTTGTGAGAATAAAGTGGGAATAGGCCCGGGTTCCGTGCAGTGTGCATAGTCGATTCAGACTGGCTCGGCCCTATATCAGAGTCCAGACGAGTCGGACCTCGATTGACTTGTCATGCATATTCGCGAGTACCATGAATTGTCGATTTGCCGAAGCATTGGCAGCCGCCGATCATATCATCGTACGTGGCCCTGTGTACTTGTTCAGCCTCCTGACGAGATACACGATCGCTTCGTGGAGGTATGTATAGGCGGAACCAGATGAATCGGGAAGGACCAAGCATGATGGAGCACTCTGGCAGGTGAGTTCGGCTACTAACACGTTGCTCCCCATAGCACCGCCCGCTTCGAGTCCACATCAATGGCATCTTAGGCTGAGTCGTTTCGTTTGAATCGACACTGCTGCGCTGTGAACCGAGGAGCATGCCCATGACCCAGGCCGTACAGATCGGTTCAGTATCCTCGTGACGAGGGTATTCGTGACAGCATAGTTCCGATAGGGAACCGGAGTCTAGTGATAACCGACCCGACCACTGCTAAACCTCGGACGTGTGTCGTAGACTCGTGGTTGAAAAACGTGCCCACTGACGAGGCTTATGTACCTTATGGTAGTGTCCGTCCATGCGAGTCTGAAACGCCAAGGACGCGGAACGTGGAGCCCGCAAAGCAGTTGGTTCTCCGTTATGTAAGAGAAGACAACATCTCACATCTTGGAGAACTGCTACTGAGTGCTCCAGCCTGAGGAGCAGTACATCACTGCATATCTTACACACGAGTCTCGGAACCTCGGAGATTGATTACGATTACTTGCGTAAATACAGGAGATCTGAATTGAAAGGTCATGGAAATATTCAGAACTGAACCACAATACCGTTGGTTCCAATCGGAGGGAATAACCCAGCCTCATTCCCGGCCCGATCAACAGCGCGCCGACGGAATCGCAATGATCACAGCGCGGAAAATATAAACGGAGAGTATCAATTCACACCATTCACAATAAGAAATGCTCACAGCGTTTCCAACAAAGTGAATCCATCATCTTCGCATCTTAATCAGAGGCTGTTCACCATATGCACGGATCCACGCTCGAATTCTTCACCTCAAATTCGCTGAAATGGACCCGTCTCATGCACATAAAGCGGGGTATCATGCCAAGACCTAAGCAGGTCACCATGCTTAAGGTGTATGATTAGCTCACCTTCATTAAGACATAGTGAAAGCAGAGGGAAAATGTACTTGCGTACAGAGCGGGCTCCACTCTAGGAGCCACGTAAACCATACGGCCCTATAATGCGAACAGGCTGTGTGACGCCTCAAAAGGTATCAATGTCCATGCCGCCGGGTTTCTGGAAAACGTTAATGTGATGCTAAAATAGATGTCTATCTATGGGGGAGTTGGTTAATTACCTTTGCCTCTGTCGGTCGTCAGGTAGAAGCCGGGGGTAGTACCGACTTGCTCTCGATACGAATCGTCAACATGGGAAACTGAGTCGTCTGAAGCAAAAGAATCGGGGATAAACTAGCGAGCAGCTCTAGGGAATTTTTTTTCGGGACCGAGCATGCGTGTGAAGTTGGATGGGTGTCCCTGAGATAATACGCAGTGCGGGGATGTTGCAATCAGGATCACGGAGAGATATCAGTTCCCAGTTTAATGCAAACGACGGAATCGAAGCCCAGCCTTCCGGTGGCATGCAAATTTAGTGCCGCATACCATCCACTCGGCGCAAAATAATCCCGACCAAGGCCAAGTGGAATGCCGCATCATGAACACCTGGCTTCTGGCTAATAAGCGGTCAACGTTACATGCATTGAAAAGATATTATTCAAATGTAGTTCGCACAGCACAGCAGGGCACTACGCAAAAGAAGTCTGCAAGGAAGGGGATATGCAGCATATAGGAAGAGACTTACTATACACCTGGGAATTCCTTCCGTGTTTGAGAACGGTGTTAATCTAGGTGTGAGCAAAGGAGTATTATTGTACTCACTCGTAATGGTGGTGAGAGTCGCGATTTGCTAAGACATCCTTACGCGTCGGAAGTACGAATGGATTTTATCGTAAAAACCTGGAAATGACAGTGACCATGGGATCATCTTGCCCTTGTTGGACTTTGCAGCGGAAGCCTTCTTCAGGAACTTAGATGAGTCTCTCGTTCCTGCCCGGAGACTGGAGAATCTACCGAAGAAGTGGTGTTCAGTTGGGTCCAGGCGGGGCACGAAATATCACTTGCAAATTAATATAGCATTCTGATCATGAGAATTGCTGCATTCAAAGGCACCACGTTGAGCCGAAGGGCGAGCCAAAAGCTTGGACAGCACAGGATGATAAGCACCAAAAAAACGCGGTCTGATTTGCTGACAGAAGACCAGGCGAGTCTTAACTTGCTTCGACCAACAACTAGAGTCTGCAGAAAGCTCAGTTGTCGGCGGTGATACTACTTCAGGCACTAAGAAGCTCCTGATGACTACCATCACCGGAACATTATCCACCAGCTTTCGGCGCTTCTTTCCCTCGAGCTTTGAAGCCCTGGGGATGTTTTTCAAACAAATTGATAGGACCCATTGATTATGAGTGAGGTCATCGATGACCAGGATTAGATTGATCATCGTTGCCAAAATTTCAGACTTGAGTGAAAAATGAATCTGGGGGTGTCAGAACACTTACGTAGGTGTGCCGAAATCTGACCCGGTCATCGGAGACAACGACAATGGCGGACTCGGATACAGTGTTTCGCCGATTCTAGACCTGGTTGATGGGGAATATGAACGCCCGAAGTGTGCACTTTCTGTGGGCCTAATATTTGTTGTAGTGCAATGTTTCCAGTTCGCTATATCAAAAGTCTTTTGCCAATTTCCGTCATGTTTCAGGTCCGATGCTCTCAGGACCTTGCTACCCAAATGTCGTCAGTTCTTGGCATTAAGCTATTTATGACTGAAGGCGTACCTTTGATCAAACCGACGGAACACAGCAATGGAGGTCACATGACATAGGCGGAGAGAGGTTATACCGGCTGGAATCACATCAGTGGCATTGACATCAGAGCTCGAGTGGCGCTCATACTGTTTGTCGGAGTGGGGATACAACTTGAATGGGTGCCAAAGGTATTGCGTAGGTATGGCGGACCAACGTGTTTGGCCGAACGTGCGAATTGCAGCGAATGAGCACAGCAATTTGCAACTCAAGTCCACGGGACTGAAAAGCAATGTACGTACTGTGTGGTGTGAATGCTAGATCGACAAGAACCTTCACAGCCTGCCTCGGTGACGACTCGGGGCATCCAAGTTGCTCTGCGTGCACGTGGGAGAGTGTGCACTGAGTTGACAAAGGGTAGGGAGCGTCATAGTGAAAAGTGAAGGGATTGGACTTTTTTCTTTTTACCTGACTGTGCGGCAGTCTCCGCCAGTTTGACGGACACGTCAGCGGGCCGGCTGCCGTTCATGTGCGTGCCACGGCAAGGAATGGCCGGTGTGAGAGGTAGCGTGGAGGTAGACGAATTGGTCGACAAGACGATCCAAAATGAAACTCAAACCAGTCGCTGTTAGGGCGTCGCCGACGGAGTTGTCACAGGCTGTTGGGGACTTACGATATCCATTGCCAGCCATGGCGTGAACCGGTTCCTTGGAGGAAGGGATGATGGCGAACCCTAGCGATAAGTGTTGGATCAGTGCTGGATCTGGTCCAAACAAAACTGGCATCTTGAACTTGTTCGCCGGTTAAATCCTTGGCCAGAATTGGGCCACCGCGTGTCCTGCTTGTCTGATCAGGTCCATATCCCTTGAACAACGGCACCTGCTCCCATAAAGTATTTGAACACGCTCCTCCATGTTCCCAGTAAGTTATTTCTGATCGTGCTCGACGCTCCAGGCCCCTTGTCTGTCCAAGTTACCACTTCATGCCTATCCCTGTCGCACAGCAATTCGTTTGTCTTTGTTAAACACTGCTCCTCTCGCGCGGTAATTCGGTTCGTCGTCGTCGTCGTCCGCTTCACAGACTCAACCTCTTGGCTGATCGCAGTCGCCCAGTTTCCCTCTCCTTCGTGTATATTTAGTACCGTTCCCATAATGGCCAGTAAACTGCCCGTCACGCCGCCTCCTACCCTGCAACGAGGGAAGGCATGTCTTCGCTGCAGGTATTTTCAGCTTCTCGCTTATTCATGTGGAATCATGCTCAAACGCGCATTGACCAGAAAACGAAAAATGGTTAGTCTGCCCAAAGTTACTCCTCAACCTTCTCTCACATCCTTGTAGAGATGTGATGGCGCCAAGCCTTCCTGCCAACAGTGTGTTCGTGCAAAGAAACCAGAGGCTTGTCAGTATGATGATGGCAAGGGGAAGACGAGGACGCAGTTGTTGCGGGAGAACATCGAACGTCTTGAACAGCGGATAAGGGAACTCGAGGATCCCGAGTACACCTCCCCTTCCGTGACACTACACGACCCTCATTTCCACCGCCGGTCAGAGAGCTCGTCCTCGTCGTTGGTGGGCTCTCCAGGAAGCACAGGTTTTTCCGCGCCACATTCACCTCTCCCGCCATCTGGTATGCTCTGCCACATTGGTCATGTCCCTTGGCTAAGCTTCTCTCATAGCCACTGGCTCGCCCCAACACTCTTGGATTCAAGGCGTACCCTCACCATCCCCAACCCCTTTCAGTGATGCATTTCATATCGAGAAGCAGCAGCCAACGGTGGATTTAGCCCAGATGTTGTACGTCCATCTAATCTTTGTCCCACTCTTTTTTTCTCACGAACATTCGCAGGGTCGACATCTTCTCATCACATCGGCATCAGTGCCTCCTAGGTCTCCACATGGGTCGCTTACGGGAGTCATTCACGCAACCCAGTACTGAACAACACCATCCTTGCCTTACTAACGCCGTTTTCCTTTGGGCATGTTACATCTCGAGACCGGGACCGCTGAGCGAGCACGAATCCCACTACCTCAACCGTTCGCTCGAAGGGCTCAGCGATGCTCTTCAATACAACGATCGAGTGCTCGACGTCATTCAAGCTTCCTGCCTTTTGTCCGTTTACTTTCTGTCTAATGGTCGGGCACTAGAGGGGAGCTACCACGCAGCCGCGGCGGCGTCGTTAACCATGCAGTGTGGTCTTCATGGGGCGATAATGAATCGCTCGGTGTTTGAGTCCACTGGGGTGATGGCACCTTTGCAGCTCGAACCGGCAAATGATGTTATCGAACAGGGGGAGAGAATATTGACCTTCTGGCAGGTCTTTGTTCTCGATCGATGTTGGTCTGCAGTCCTGCAGAAACCTACCACTATTCCAGACGGTCCCGAGGGATCTTTGTCCATCCTCATGCCGTGGCCACAGGTCATGGAAGATTACGAATCGGTAAGTCCGTCCCAGGTTATCTCAATGTCGATTACTAATGAGAATACGTACTCAGGGTCAAATAGATGATTTCCATTCCTTTTCGACCACCCGGACCTTTTTTGATGGACGACTTTCGAACCTCGGAGGCTGCTTCTCGCCGTTGGTCCCGAGAGTAAAAGCATCCGCCCTCTTTTACCATGCTCGTCACTTGGCATCGAATTGGGATCAGCGTAGGCGGTTTGACCCTGCAGGGTATCTGCACTCCTCTGATAATTATGCAGCGTTATCGCTCTCGAGTGCATTCATGGACGACTTCCAAAACTTGGAACATACGATTGCATGCTTTCTCTCGACGCTCATCCCTGTCCACCAACTGGATGCCACCATACCTGACGATAAGCATGCGTACATTGCAACACACACACTTGCGCACGCTGCCATAATTCATTTGTATTATTCTTTCGGACACGAAGATCCCGTCGCATACGACAAGTGCCTGCGAGCAGCACGATGCTGTGTCTCCGTTACCAAAGCCATTGCTGAAACGGACTACGAATTTCTTGACCCGATTCTTGGTGTAAGCCCATCACTACTTCGCTCTTTGATGCGTGTTTGACCACGTTCTTCTTAGCCTTGTTGGACAGCCGCCATGGACACCTTGATTCGCGAACTGAACGTGATAGAATCATCTTGGCCAATTGTCAACAGTGCCGAGATCCGCAATGAAATTGGGACACTACTATATGCCATGACCAGCCTTGGATCAAAATATCCATTACTTGGGTATTTGGTGGCCAAAGTACAAAAACGACTGTCGGGACTATAGTCCAGCCAGCAAACCAGCCTTTTAATGTCAATGCCCCCGCTCCCAAGGAGGGGATGCTTAATCAAACAGCTCGTCGAATCTCGGTTACCCGCGTGGACTACTTTGAACGTTCTGCTCAACTCCTTGCTCTTTTCTTCTGGACGTTTAAGACGTTTTCCCTGTAGATTCACTAATTCCTAATTCAAACAAGGACTTCTCCGACCGTCCTGTACCAATATGATCACGTTCGTTACGGTCTGCACGTACTAAAGGACACTCTTTGGACTCACCCAGCTCAGACGCTACTTGGACTAAACGGACTTTCTATCATGGACAGTAGTTGCTATTTTTGAAGATCTGTTAATCGTTACGCTAGTCTATATATTTTTATACGTCGTGCCATATCTTTTCGAGTACTATCATGATGCCTGGAGACGTCAATGACTTTTTTTCGATTGGACTTGCTTTTATCCTTTAACACTATTGACTCTCCCGGCTGCCTTTGTACTCGTATACTTGCAGCGTAATCGAGAAAACAGACGAAAAATGAAAATGGACTTGAAGTGATGTACATTCGGACAATCGGGATACTGGAAGGTTTCCGCTGTCCTGAGGGACAATTGACCGGGGACGGTTATCGGAGGTGGCCGTGGTCCGTGCGCGTGAGCCACAGCTCGGTTTCTAATAGTACACCAGCATAGGACATTGGTGCGAGCGCTTTGCGTTATCTCTGGCTTATCAGTGCATTATGCATTGCCGACTCCATGCCGAAGACGACTGCTCCACTTCCAACGTATACAGGGACGGATGGAATCCTTACCAGGACTGGCAAAGCACGGCCGGCCATCGGTAAAGGCTTGGCATGAGATGAGGAACCTGAATTATTCGCCGCATCCGTCTGGCATCTCGAGACCTGACAAGTAGCCCTGACTACAGCATCAGTGTCCAACAATTAGCCTGTAGTAGCGCGACAACTGAGACGCCGGAATCTGCAGGGGTGTTTGAGTCTTGG
>JBBPJP010000738.1:0-15630 GCA_038088775.1 Boletus barrowsii | reverse complement strand
TTCGGTCTTGCGAGGTCCCAATACCACTTCGGCCAGATGGCTTGGGGTTTGGGAATTTTGAGGGTAGGCGTCTGGGACGACTTCGTGCGGGGAGTAGCGAGGACAGGTCTCCAATCTAATTGTTGCAGCCAAGGATCTTGGTCATAGTCCTCTATAATTGCAAGAGACCTTGCTAGGTCGATGATGCGAGCTTCTAGCTCGGGTGTGCGTTCGCCACTAGCAACGGCTAGAGCCAAAGACATGTCCGACGCAGTTAGTCTGCACCCCTTGAGGTAAGGAACTCCATGAGTTGGTCCGAGGATCGTCAAAATTTTCCTTGCCCCCGCGCTGGGGATTCGCATCACCTGGGCGTCGTGGATAAAATGCCACTTTTCTTCCGTGGTGTATAGCAAGGGATAACCATCAAAGGACAACCTGAGAAGGATTGGGAGCACGCGGTTCACGCTGCTAGCGCTGAAGACGCCATCCTTTAGTAGGTCACGCAGCCAGGCGGGCTGCTTGTTCACGGCCACCTTTGCCTGTGAAATGGACTGTGGGCTCTGCAACAATCAACACTAGAAAGTCACGCGCGCAGGAAACAACGTACATCACTGTCATATACACCTCTGGATTTCTTTGCAACTTTGGGGGTCCAATCAAGCTGAGAGAGCCAAGGGTCATCTTTCCAGGAGGCGTTTTGCATCATGTCCTTTGCCTCCTCTGCGAGGTCCACGAGGTGTTTTTTGACCTTGCTTTCCAGCTCCTGATAAGTGCGCTCTGCGTTACGTAGATACTCCTCCCAGGATTCGTTGACCGTAAGAAAGCTTGTACCCATGGTGAGGATACCAGCAAACGAAACCGGACTTGGACACCGTTCAAGAAACGCTGGAAGGACTCGTGCGAAGACCTGATGGGTCACGTAGACATCATCTGCGCAGTACCCGAGGTAATCCTGAATGCCAGCAAGAATTGCCTCTCTCGAGGATGCCATTAAATCCCCTCGGATCTCCTTGTCGAGATCAATATTGCAATAAAGTTTCGCCACGTCCGCCAAGCCATTGGTGGACGTGAGATCTTCCCAGCGTTGCTGTGAGAGCTCGGGATCGGTCGCATCCGCATCGTCTTCCTGGAGCTGAGGCAAACTTTCCTCGATCTCGGCACGTAGACGACGGAGTTGTGTGCGCCGTGCAGCATCGACCTCGGACTCTGCTTGTGACTCGGTATCGCGCATGATCTCGAGCGCCGCCTCGACGGCCTCTGCACGCTGTTCGATACGGTTGGCTTTCGCCTTGCGGTGTTTCATCCATGCTGGTCGTTGATGCGACGAAATTCCATTGACAGCGACGTGGAGTGACATCGTGTCCATAAACCGCATTTGGGTGCTCCTAAAACTATACTCTTCGCGGACGCGCTGTCGGTCGTAAGAGACATTGTGTCCAACGACGACACGCGAGGTCTCGGGATTACCGAACGGAATCAAGTGTTGAACCTCTTCTGTCTCGCCAAGCAACCATGGCGATATCCAGAAATACCACGCGTGTTTGGACGCAGCACAGGCGAGGACGGCATATGGATGAAAGGAGGGCATCGTCTCGACGTCAAACACGAGCATCTGCTCAGGTTGGCCGTCATGCTCGGGGTACGCGACATGTTCGCTGTGACCCGATCCGTCTGGGAGGTAGTAATACTTGGTCCAGCCTGATCGGATGTCAAAGTACTCTGGCCTTGGGGGTAATGCGTCTTGGGCAAGTTGCTTGGCAAGGGATAGCCACGGTTGGGCACAGCGCTGACCGATACGGTAAAAGTGCTCGTCAATGTCGGTGCCTTGGAGTGGGGGTAGGGTGAACCCTGTATCTGGGAGGACAGATCCCTGCTTTGGATCGAGACCGTGCGTGTGAAGGTGGTCGCGTGCAATTTGGACGAACGCGGGCTCGGGTGGGGGGAAAGTGGCATGTTTGAATATCTGTGCGTGCAGCTGGCGCGAGAGCATTTGCACGCCTAGCTCGTTGCGTTTTACTGCGTCGTTCCGGCAGGTCATGTCAGTTAGTCAGGTATGGATGTATATTCGAGGCGCACCATGTGGAACTTGCACTGTATCTGCGTTTCTATCCGTTTTTCTTGTCGTCTGTGCTTTAGGCTGTTTGGGTTGTTCATGCTCGTACTTTTTCCCAGATTTTTGCTGCCGGTTGAGCGGTGGAGATGAAATATGCAATTTACGAGCGAGTAGTGAAGACCTTTGCAGGGGGTTTAGCATGCGTGTGTAGTGTCATGGCGTGGGATATAGTACATTCGCGCTGATCTTCAACTTGACTCTCAACGCCACCGCAAGGTAAGTAATTTGAAGCCCTGAAAGTGTTGGGAAGGTAAGTTATCGCACTCATTTTACAGCCCTACTACTACACCGCCGATGAGTCACGATTGATGGCCTGCCCACGCAGCCATCTATTTATATTCTTTCCAATCCGTCGACATCTTGCTTTGGCTGGGTGACTTGAGATACTTGTATTCTAAATCGCACCAAGGTCGAGGAAGGTCAAGGAATTCATAGCTGTTTGCATCAACTAATCAGCCTCATCTTCCAGACCCGTCGTTCTGTTCCCTCGTGGGACGAATATTCCGATTACCTCGGCGAACAAGTCACGCCGATTGCGACCTGTGGGTGAAGAGATTGAGCGGATGCTGTGTTGCAGTCGGCTAGTCGTTGAGTGCTCTCGTTTGCTGTGAGCTATGTACGGATAATTTACCCACAACGTCACGGTATCGCCAGGCACGATATAACTTCCCAGAGGGGAACAATAACTATATAAGAAAATGCGGACATCAGCGTTCCTGGGAACAGACGTGCGTAGACTCTCTGAACTTCGAGGATGCCTACCAGCAAGGATGCAACCGCGACATGTACGTACGGCTGTCAGACAGAAGGAAGGCACAGTATTAATTATTCACAAAGATCATAGCAAACTGCCTATCGACATTCATTGTCAGAATAAGCCGTATTCAGTCGCTTTTACGAAGGACAGAACCCAGGTCATATGCGGCGACAATGGAAGAACGCTTAGACGATGGCGAGTCAACGACGGTCAGGAGATAGGTACCCCTGTGAAAGTGGGTGGTCGGGTGTATAGCATTGAGGCATCCCAAGATGGACGATGGATAGTGCTCGCCGAAGAACGGATGGTGGTAGTTCGGGATTCCAGGACGAGTGCTAAAGTGTTAGAGATACGACAACATAAGGGACAGGTCGGCGCGATTGATGTCTCTGCGGACTCGACGAAAATCGCCTCGGGATCGGAAGATGGTGCCACGTATGTCTTCAGTATCACCACTGGGAAGAAACTGCTAGGTCCGTTAGAACACAGCGCCGACGTGATTGGAGTCAAGTTCAGTCCGAACGCGGAGCGAATCGCCACCGCCACGCCCTTCTTGGTCCGTGTCTGGAACGCCAAAACGGGCGAGAAGCTGATCGCCATCCCTGCGGTCTCCGTTTCCTATCCAGTCATGCCTTTTGCATGGTCAAGTGATTGCAGATATCTTTTTGCTGCGACGCCCGGATGGATCACATCCATCGATGTGTCCACGTCTGCAAACATAGACTCATGGTCATTCCCCAGCCGCGACACGAAGCCACCCTTGCTTGTCAGCAACGGGAGATTCATTGCGTGCTGCACGGGTATATCAGTCTACTTCTTGGACGTTTCTTCGCGTACGCAGGTCGGCCCCATCATCAAACTTCCCACCACTGTTCGTTCCATCGCTCTGTCGTCCGATGACAGTTGTCTTGCGTGTGGGAGGGTGGACAATATAATCTCAGTTTACAATCTCGGCGATCTCCTTCCGCAGTATGTTCCACTTGATGTAAGTAAGCGCATCCTTCTGCTGATTGATTTTTCTGACTTATCCAAAGCCAGCACGTTGCCTCCCGTTGATGAGCATCAGTGATGCGGCGTTCAAATCATGGATAGACTGTCACTTAGTGAACGCGGAAGCGACGTTCTCCGAAGAAATTACATCCTCAAATCCCAACCATAATGTGTTTGCCAACCGTGCTCTCGTGCAAACGCGTCTACGCAAATGGGACACTGCCATCGTCGATGCCAAAGAGGTAGTTTCTGTACCGTCTTCTATTTCCAACTTGCACTCAGGTGTAACACCCAAGTCCCTTGCTATTCAGCCGTCGCCAATTGGCCACATTGCAATGGCCCTTGCGCTTGTCGGTCAGGGCCAACGAAAGCATGCCTTTCGAGCTGTTGACCTCGCCTTTCGCGATTGTCGTTCAAATGAAAGCAGTTACCTCTTGCTTATAAAGGTCTGTTCCCACTTGTTGGACATTCTCACCTTTGAAGCCTATGTTGTATAGGCTATTCTATCGTTTGTTTGCGGTAGACACAAAGATGCAATTTTGCGTGTGCAAGACCTCATGTCAAATGCGGATGATCCTGTAGTGCAGTGCTGCATCCAGGCACGGCACATGTAAATTCTTTCTTCATCCTTACTAAGTGATTGATGATGTCTACAAGGTTCTCGTAAACATGTACTTAGAACGAGGTGACTATGAGAGTGCCGTGCAGACGTTGCATCACCGCTCGCCTGTTGCCTTCTCCCCAATGAACAGTCATCTAGCAACTATCACCCTCGTAAGGCTATAACATTTAAATCTTTGACATATGATATTATTTTCTCAACAGATATTTGGTTGGACTTTCCGGGGACCTGACATCACAGTCTACCAACGTCTATGTGAATCCCTCTATGGGGCAGGGCGCATACAAGAGGGTGCAGAATCCCTCCTCAAATTGATCAACTCGTTTGGAGAGGAGATCCGTGCAAGCAAGGCGAGCGCGGACTGGGTGTCTGGTGAGGTCACCAGATTACCAATTCACAGCCTGTCTTTGATCACTCGCGCTCAGACTTTGTGAAGAAATATGCCGTGGCACTCGAATCCCTCGGCAATGATGCAACCTTGTCCGAGGCATACAATAATGCAATTGTTCTGTACTCCTCTGCGTTGTCTCTCGATCCCCCAAGCAAGACAAATCTTCTTGTCAAACGAAGCAGGGTTCGAGCAGCGAAGAAATTGTGGCGAGAAGCTTTGGATGATGCTGATATGGTATGGCTATCGTCGATGCTTTGCTGGGATGTTCTGACACAGACCAAGGCGATAAATCAGGATCCCTCCTCCCCATGGGGTTATGAATGTAGACATTCAGCCCTCCATGGCATGGAAAGCTATGACGAAGCTATCGACGCACTTACACGTATGGTATCTGTGATGGAGAAATCCCCTGATCCAACAATGCGTGGTGCGTAGCTTTACTACCGGTCGATCTGACATACGTTGAGTACTTTCTACAGAGATGCGCAAAAATTACGTCTCGCCTGAGCAGACGATCAGAATGATCGATGACACGATTCGGCACATCGTCAGAATATGTCCACTCGTCCTCATCGATGTCCGGACGGGTCGCCTATGTGGTACAGCTGATCAAGTGCGTATATTCAAAGCGGGGACGGCGTTTAAGGAGCTTATCTCGTCGACAACCGTGAGACTGGACAAGGCACGCATCACGCAAGTGGTCAGGAAATGTTTCCAATACGTCATGTTCTCCCATGTATGGGAAGGACAGGAACCATTGTTCCAGGATGTGAACGCGGCTGGTTCAGTCTGGGATCTGGATTCGTCACCGCCGAACGAAAAGCTATGCAAATTCTGCGGTGTCGTTCGAGACGGTGAGGGGGACTATCGTTGGGCCTGGAGCGACACCTGCTGCATAGATAGAACGACAAGCACGGTACTCAACGAGTCTCTCATGTCCATGTACAAGTGGTACGACGACTCCGCGGAGACTTTTATTTACCTCGCAGATGTAGAATCTCCGTCATCCCTCGGTGACCTCACCAAAAGTTTATGGATGACACGCTCGTGGACGCTACAAGAGCTCCTCGCACCCAAAGTCATCCGTTTTTACGATCGCAATTGGAAGCCATATCTCAATGACACACGCACGAACCATAAAGAGTCCCCCGAGATTATGCAGGAACTAACAACTGCCCTGCACCTCGCTCCCGGAAGTGTTCTTGGGTTCTGTCCAAGCGATCTCACTGTACGGGAGAAACTGCGACTCGCTGCGATACGCACTGCAACTATAGAAGAAGACGAGGCATACTCGTTGATCGGCATCTTCTCGAGCGACATCCGGCCCCACTACGGAGAAAGAGAAGCTGCGCTTGGACACCTTTTGGAAGAGATCGTATCTCGGTCTGGCGACGTGACCGTGCTGGCCTGGACGGGCAAGTCGTCAACGTACAACAGCTGTCTGCCAGCATCTCTCCTGGTCTACAGTCGAGCACCGCTTACTATCGCGACAATTGATGCTAGTAACATGGAAACACGGAAGGAAGGATTAAGAAGGACATTGTCGGCCCACAGTGCCAAGGTCATCTACAAGCGAATCACACATCTCCCACCAGCACGCTTCGCCAACCGCCGCCTCTATCTCCCATGCATTGTCTTCCCCGTCAAGCGACTCGGCGTTCAGCGACTCGGAAGTAGCCATCTGCGGGGGTATACTTACCTCGCCAAGGTTTCCGGGCTCGGCAAAGTTGAATTTTTCACCGCGGACGTACTTCCGCTGCAGGAACCACAAAAGATCGTGTTTGTTCATCCATGGATTCGAGATGTACGTGGTGGAGATGGGCGGGCTTTGTGGGCGGACGAGCCGGATAGTGACTTGGACTCGGATGCAGACAAACACACAAACACGGCGGGCTCGCGCGACGCTGACTCGGACACGGATGCAATCTCGACGCCACTGAGTGCCGTGCCTTCGGCGGAGGTCGATGACTTTACACTGGCCTTGTTGACGATCGTCCGGTCGACCCAACCGTTTAGTGCACTGGTGCTTTTAGAGCAGTCGGATGGTTCGTTTAAGCGCGTCGCTTCAGAGAATGAGATCGTTGTGTGCATTGAGCAGGGTTTGATGTCTTCGAGAGATGTTCGGGCCAAAGTGGTAGAGGTGCGGTGAAGGTAGGTGGGATTGAGGAGTGGTCGTTGTTCCGTGTCTCACTTATTGCAAATGTTCAGAAATACCTCGTTGTGGCGCTTCCTCCCGGTAACCATTCACAATTTCTCTTCTATTGACGGAAAATACCAGATGTAATGACCCAATGACAACGAACTAGACAATTAGAATAACAAAGTACTGTCTCACGTCGCGACGTCGCGACTTTCAGGCGTCCTTACTAAGCACTATAACTACTATGTGTATGCAACTTGAGGTGACCCAACAGACGGGCACGAATGTGAGAGGGTGCCAAACACATTTGCAACCGCGCTTAAAAGGCTCGTTGAACAGCCTTCACTGACTCGAAACATCCACATTGTTCGGTTCCGGCTTTCATTTAATTGCCGGAAGAGTATAAAAAGGGCCAGAAAATGGGGTACTAAAATTCTCACCCCTGTATATTTCTCACCTAGTATCATGATGAACCAAAGCAACCGATCGTCCACAGAGCCGCAAGAGGACCCAGGCGCCTATCCAATTCCATTCCGTTTTCCTGGTGTGAGATTGGAAAGTCGCCTGGACTCTATTGCTCCTTCCGTCCGGTATTGGGCGGTGGATCCGGTACGCGCAGATGCGCCTTGGGTAAGCATGGTGATTCGATTTTGTGCATCCACCACTGACGTGTGCCATCTGAAAGTACCACGACATGGTACAGGCAAACAATCGTTATGAAGAATGGCTTCTTACCACACAGCCACCGGAAGATTATCCAGTGCCCATTGGCAAAAATTACGATGGCAAAAAAATCAGTGAAATCGACGACGGCCTCAGGTATTGGGGGGTTCACCCTGACCGCTCTTCTCGTCCATGGGTACGTACTTGATCGCCGAATCTTGTTTGGAGCGTTTACGCGTGTGTGAATTTGAATAGTACACATTCTTCGTAAGAGCAAGCGATCGATTAGAACAGCATCGCGCCGCAACGCAGGAACCTGGCGAGTTTCCTTTCCCTAGTGGAGTTAGCAAAAAATGCACAGGCATGCCGATCAAAGATATTCCACAAGATACCGTATGGTTCTTCTTGCAACCCTCGAATCGTAACAAGGGTTGGGTACGTCATTCCAGTTCCGCATCCCATTCGTAATCTGACTCACCGAACATGGTCCCTGTTCAGTACCAGCCGTTGTATAGTGCCAATAAACGTATGCTAGATGATGTTTACAAGTCGCGTTCTCCTGGGTCCGAGCCGATTTGGTTTGGCACGCGGTACCGAGGTATCCGTCTGGATCAAGTATGCGACTCGCGCCAGAGTTTTGTGCGCTGGTGTTATGCTCAGAAGAAGGAAATGGGATGGGTATACAGTTCTTCTTATCCATACGCACGAATTTTCACACACTTTAGCTCAATGCAGCTCTATCGATTCAAGGACCTAGTCGAACGTCTTTACGAGTGGCAACGTGCACACCCCGAGCGCAGCGGTCCCCGGCTGCGGAGGAAAGTACCTTTCATCCAAAACCCGGTTGGTGATGCAGTTGGACCATGGGATGACGGGCAGGGTTCAGCCGGAGAAGATTCCGAGTATGAGAAGGACGATTTCGTTCAGTCAGATAATGAAGATCCTGAATATGCGGCGGACAGCGACGAACCCATAGGTAATGGTGAACAAGAGGACGAAGATGACGAAGAGTCTTATCATTCTGATGCGTCAACAAGCCTCAGTGTGCCGATGTCACCATCCAAACGTAAACGACCAAATGTGATCCAGTCGGATGAGGAGTCGGAGGATGGTGGCGCATCCTGCAGCAAACTGGGGAAACGATACAGAGTTCCATATGACAGTTCGGAGGAATAGGTTGAAGGCCCTGCCAGGTTTTCCAAGCAGCGGTAACGTACGGGATGTACGATAGTGATCTATGTTATACTTAACTGAAGTTTCGAAATGTATCTTGACGAGCAGTGCGTTGTAACACGTAGTACTGAAATGGGTCAGTAATGACTGTTTCACTCGCGACACTTAACCTGCGCTGCAGACTCGTGTTCACCTGCACCGTTTACCGTGGAATTATCCACCTCGGGAATGTGGAAAGACATGGAGAACGGATTGACGGCCACACCGAACCAACACAACTGACTGTGTACACCCATGACTCCTATGTTGCACTATGAAAACAATGAGTAGCACATCAACAGCGATTCCACACAACGAGGACGAGTAGCAAGAACGAACTAGGATAAGCTAGGCACCGAGATGGATATACAGAATCCGCTGATCGAGAGGTACGCGCACGGATTTCATCGTCTTGTTCAGCGCAAACGCTGCGCGGGTATGATCCAGACGACCAGACTCGTCCACCATATGCTTATAAAACGTCGACGTGATTTTGTTCGTCTCAGCATCGTCCACCGCCCACATCGTGCCAATCACAGAACGGAATCCAACAAACTGCATCGTTGGCGTGAGATGGATCACCTCGTCCGGGCTCTCTGCGTCGCCAACGGTTGTATGACACGCAGAGAGATATGCGAATTGAGGGTTCTTCAAATCGCACTTGATGATGCGTTGGACCGTAAACCGTCCGTCGTGCAGAGCAAACGCTGACTCGAACGGTCGGGTCCGATTTGGGAGACCATGACATGCAAAATGGACCCATTCATTCTTTCCTAGCTCTTCCACGACTTTGGGGATGCAGGATTCATCTCCCTCTATGCGAATGAATGCGGTGACGTCGCTGACGCGCTGACCAATGTCATCCAGTTCCGCTCCCACAGAGAGGAGTTCACGCTCGCCAACGGCCCTTGCTTGACCAATCGCAAGGAAACGGCTCCCTGGAGTTGCAGAATTCGATGAGTCAGGCCGTCTAGCGCGAATGAGGGCGGTCAAGGTGGGGGTGTAGGATGAGATGTAGAGATCAGGGAGATTTTGTTGACCCTTCCTATATGGCCCAGCAGCGTGTAAAGGCCGTGTAGAGAACTGTCCGGTGGGGCACCACCAGATGCGCGATTGAGGCAGTCGGATCGTTTGCAAGAAAACGACGATTGGTGAAACGATTTGATCCCAGAGTTTGCGTAAGAAGGCTGCGAGCTCTCTTGTCACGTCAATCCTCAGAGTCGTTGCGCGCATAGTCAAGGTATCCAGATCCTTTGACAGCTCTCGAACACCTTCAAGTGTGACCCGCAATGGAATATGAACGGGGTCGCGATCAAATAAGACGACAAGCACGTCACAGCTATGCAAGCTCGCATTGACGATGATGACAGGACCCCCACTGGCGGCGCATTGGAGATCCGAGAAAAGCGAAGGAAGAAGGAAATGAGAGAGATCAGGTAGTTTGCGAATATTGGTGACAACTCTCTGCATTTCAAGGTTGAGATGGTGTAGCTGTTCGCGTTGGTCTGCCCTACGAGAATCCAAGGTATTGCGAATTAGGGAGGACAGATGGATGAATTCATCTGCCAACCCCTTGCCTGCCACGCCGGATGCAATGACATCGTCCAAGGGGGAGCGGAGGCGAGTGAGTTGGCTCTAAAAGACACCCCGTCCCTGTTCCAGAAGCTCGACTGCTTTAAAAAGGGAATGGTAACGGAGACAGGCTGAGAAGGCGTCCACGGCAAGGGATGATGTCTGCTTCCTGAGGATAACAAGATTTTGAGGCAATGGTGGGAGAATGGATAGATATTGTATAAGTAACCGAAGGGAGGTTTCATAGGCGGAGAGTATCGTGGGATGCTGGAAATTTTCTGCCACGCGGGTCCATTCCCTAGCGGTGGAAAGATCACCTAAACACACAACTTGGGGTATATGTGCAAGCTGATTATAGAGACCGAATATCTCCTCCTTGTCATTTAACTGCTTCGACCACATGAGCCGAGTCTCGAGGTGGTATGCAAGGTTGCGCAGCGACAGTGAACGCTCAGGATGTCCTTGTGGTCGGAGGTCAAGAGCTTCTCGGCTGAGGACAATGGCCTCATCGAGGTCCTCTACGACCTGCCGAATAGAGAGATGAGCCGCGAGATTCGACAACGACTTCGACCGACTGGGGTGTCCTCTCGGGCACAGGTCAAGGAATTCCCTCCCGGGAGAGGACAATGGCCTCGTCGATGTCCTCCATGACTTTGAGTTGCTCGTACCGAAGAGAGAGTTGAATCGCAAGATTATTCAAGGACTTTGCCCGCTTGAGATGTCCTTTTGGGAAAAGGTCAAGGGCATCTCGGCTGAGTGCAATTGCCTCGTTGAGGTCCTCTATGACCCCAAGTTGCGCATACCGAGAAGAGAGACCATTTGCGAGGTTGTTCAATGAAAATGAGCGATTGAGGTTTCCCTTCGGGCAACTGTCAAGGGTTTCTCTGCCAAGGACAATGGCTTCGTCGAGATCCTCCATGACCCCGAGTTGCTCGTACCGAGCGATGAAATATCGCCCGAAGTTGGTCAATGCTGTTAGCCTCTTGGGATGCCCTTGTGGTCGGAGGCTTCTCGGCCGAGGACAATAACCTGGTCGAGGTCCTCCATGTCCCCGAGCTGCTTGTACCGAGTGAAGAGAGATATTGCGAGAACGTTCAATGACGATGTCCGATTCGGGTGTCCTTTCGGGCAAAGGTCAAGGGCTTCACGAGCGAGGATAACGGCGTCTTCAAGGCTGCTTCTACTCCCAAGCCGGTTGTAGCGATCCCTAAGATGAATTGCGAGGGAAGTCGATGAGACAGGTCTCATGGGATGGCTGGGTGGGCAAAGCTCCAGCGCGTCACGATCGAGGATGATCGCTTCGTCGATGTAACTGGTCCCTCCTTCTCGGTTGAACTTGTCGGCGAGATATTTCCCCTGTGAATGCAATTGCTGGACTGCCAGATACGTCACTTCGCAGCTGGACACGGTGACAAAAAGAGGCAAGTACTTTTGGAATCCATGCTTGCTGATCGAGTGGCCAAAACGTTGGCATGCTGTGCCCCCACGCGCATGGTTCCGATTAAGCCAATACAAACACCTCCAATCATTCGTCGTAAGGGCTACCCCATGAACATCTTTCGCTCTATTGGAATCGCACTCGATTTCTGAGGCTCATGGCAGTAAAATGCGGAAAAAGCGAGGCGGAACGCGTCCAGGAGGTTCCTCAATCCTCCAATGCATGACAGGGGCCATGGGCATCGACTGAACCACACATCCCCTGGTTTCTGTGCTTCCATTACGATGCTCGTTGCTCCCTCTATTATCTCCTGGTCATCACCGTGAACACGCCTTGGGTACACCCATAAGGTTGTCTGGGTCGCTGCGAGTGATAACGCCAATGAAGGGAATTATACGACCTGCTTCGCGGGAAAGTGTGGATAGAGAGCCTTGGAGGATGCAAGTCCAACAAGAAAGAAGGTAGGCTGACGTTCCCTTCGCATCGGCCACATTCTCGTAAGACCATTATCTCCGACGAACCCTTTCATATTGTCGCGGTTGGGGAAAGGCGTGGAGTAGGCGGGCAGGGTGCAGGCGAGCGATGGGAATGGTGAAAGCTAGAAAGAAGTCTAATCATCAGAGAAAAGGAGGTCGATGTTGACGGATGTACATACCCTGATCCCGCTCTCGTGCGAGGGTAGATTGCTGCCCATCATTCTCATGAAATGTTTCTGCTCGTCACGGCGACGACAATAACGCGCGGTGAAGTGCATGAGAGGATCATAGTAACCCGACAACTTGACAAGAATAACTAGCAAGAACCAGAGAACTCTGGGAAGCGGGACATTAGAACAATCTGACAACTCGATCTCCACAACGGTCTCGACTTGAAGGGCAGACCCTTGCAAGGACGTCACTCCACCCCAGCACCACCCTGGATATTTCGAAATACAGATGCGGTGGATACTTGAATTCTAGATATGCGGGTTAGAATAGTACCACCCGGACTGAAATGAAACGCACGCTTGCCATGGTTAGCATGCAAATCCACGAACACGCCACCACTCTAAGGCGAAAACCCCAGAGACTTGTAGATTCCAATTGCGGCGCAAGCTCGGAATCGCGTGAGTCGTTTTACTTGTTGTCGCGCATCCTGGCACAAGTTGAGACTAAGTCTTGGTCGCCGCCATTACAACTCACCGCGGATGGAATGTCTTTCGACGAGGTCGGCTTGGGGTCATGAAAGAGCGCATATAGCGGTGACGCCGCGCGGTTGTGGTTGAGGCTCTGTTTTGTATTGGAACGCGCTGGGCTACGTCAAATGTACATCAGCGATGGATACGATGGGTGTAAGAGCCTAGCTAGTCACGTTGGCGAGTCATCCGAGTGAGAAGGGAAACGTAGTTCGAAACTTTGAACTGCTTAAATTATTCTTTGCGACGACAACCGAAATCCATGCATCTAATATATGCCTTGAAGTCACGAACGGGCGGGGTGGGTATGAACTTGAACGAAGTTGTTGGTGGCGACGTGGAGGAAAGACATGGAGGGGCGATGTGGTGAGTGAGGAGAGGCGGAAACGGGAGAGCCATGTTGCCCAGGAAGCGATCGCGGAGAAAGCCGCGAGATAGGAAGGTGTAGTAAAGGACGCTTTTTCTGGGTGGAGGGTAGATGTCGGCAACGCACTGTATCGTACAGTTACATTGAATGTCCCCTTGGCAGGCCGAAGTTGGTCGTTCCATATGGCCGCTGGCCCAGGCTGCCAAGATGAAGTTACCAATCCAGACCACGACGAAATCAGTGTCGAGCTAGCAAGGCTACAAAAGTCCTACAATGTCGCGCAACTCGACTGGCAGAAGTCCTTTATGGCCGACGTTGAGGACTTTTGGGATCGGACTGAGTCGGAGAGAAAGACGAAGCGAAAGAAATGCCAACAAGCGACGGGCGGCCTTCAAAATTCTTCAAGAAACTACCGTGTTGCAACTGGCCAGTAACCTATCGTAATTTGATGTACAGACAATCTGGGGTGATTTGCATTAGCCCAGTGTTCCTTGTTTCAGAATTGTACCAGTGCGCATGAACTTTTCACCCTCTCCATCAAGTCTCTCGGGTAAGTCAGTTAACCGTCAATAGACGTGCCATATATTATAACGGCTCAGCGGGCGAGCTCATCTCGATCCGCGACCACATTAATATTTTTTATGTGAACTCCGAGTGCGCCGTTCGCCTGTGGGTGCCTGTATTACGATGCTCTTACATGAAACCATCACTGGGCAAGAGCAAGGAGTCTGCAACATCATTTTCTGTCGCTCCGGACTACTCGCTGTATGAGTACCACTGGGACGGACCGAAACGCCTCCACTTTCCTGTTTGGCAACCCAGACAGACCACGCTCCATGTGGTGTTTGACGGGCAATCAAGGCACCTTTTTTCCACAGCCCGTATCCTCGTCTACTATAGCAACGGGTCGCTCGGGAAAGGCGCTCGATCAAGCAACGTTTGGGTGCGTCTTGTCTCACTTGACGAGCCGAATTTATTTATTTTTTAACGTTGCACAGGACATACAACAACTGGGACCAGTGATCCATTCCCCCAGAGGCCAACTTCAAGATGCACCTCCCAACGCGCCCACTCTACCAAGGCTCACGGTCGCGTTTGAAGTTGCAGTTGGTCAACCCGCCTCCACCATGTCATCTTGCGGTATCCTCGTCCTTACGTCCCCTGAAACGACCCAGGAGCTTCGTCGCGATTCCATCCATGTTCTACTTGAACGCGAGGTCTCGTTGACTTCAGACACCTTGTCTCTAGCCCTTTCCTTCACGCACTCGACCATGCTGTGCACCCCAATCATACCAGGATTCCTTGAACAACATACCATCCCCACCTCTCGCATAGAGCGCGTCACGACACGCATTGTACGCGTCCTACCTCCCGCCTCTTCTCGTCCAAGAATTACCAACGGTCGTCTTCCTCCGGAACTTCTCATCAAAACGTTCGAGGATTACGAATTCTTCAATAGTTGGCACACGGATCTACTGTCGTTCGCGCAGGTGTGTCGCGCATGGTCTTGCGCGATGGATGTCCTTCACTCCAATCTGCACTTCTCGGACGACCACCAGTGGAATCAATCAAGATTTCTCCTGGACGTGTACGCACTGGCAGAGGCGTTGAGAGACAAACCCATCCTCGGCTACGGTTTCCGTCACTTCACCACGAACAACGTGGGCGAGGATTGGACGGACGTTTTCCGCCGCCCTCTACGCAAGAATCCAGGTCGCTTCACGGAAGCGCTCATCACGATCCTTGGCGCTACAAAGCACGTGGAGCAGCTGCACCTGGGGCATTTGGATCCACGTCATACAGACGCGCTCTATGCGGTCCTCCAGCACGTTCGCAACCTGCACACGTTTTCTGTCGGAGAAGTGGAGGAGGAAGTGACGGTGACCTGGCTTCTCAAGCATCATCGATCCGATGGGGAGACCCGCTTGCTCAGCGTCGTCCAGCTCGCGCGTTGCATGGCAAGATGGCCAGCCTTGACGTCCCTCAAGGTGCATCACCTTCATCCCGGCATCTTTGGGATATTGCGATTTGCGCTGCGACCCCCCATGTGCGCGCTGACGCAGCTCACGATCAGTCGGTCCCATGTGTGCGACAGGGATCTGACGCATCTTTTTGGGTCGTCTGTCAAGACGCTTGAGCGGGTGGTGCTGGATAGCATCGAGGGCGTCACCAACGCGGGCCTCTTGGCGTTTCTCATCGCTATTTCTCTGAA
>JBBPJP010000737.1:0-15646 GCA_038088775.1 Boletus barrowsii | reverse complement strand
CTGATGGGACTGATATCACTGGTGAATTGACAAGCTGATATGCTGATAGCTCTGAGAATGCTAATAGCAATGAATTACTTATGAATGATAGCACTGATAGCATGCTGTCAGTCAAGTCAGACAGCTCGGCAAGGTCATTGATTTTGATAACTCAGAAAAAATGTAGGTTTGCTGATGTGGAACATGGACGAAATGCCTGATCGAAAAAGACTTGTAGCGAGGGTCAGATGAAAATCCGTGATCGCAAAAAGAGAGTATGTACCTGATCCATTTATCAGCCCCGATCGAGACAACCTGCAATGCATTCACCCCATTGGCAAAACTGGCATTCGACCGACCTCAAATGTGTCCCAATTAAGAACAAAAAGATTAATTAAAAGCTGATTTGAAAGATCAATAGAGAGTATCAAACTTACGAAAATCAGGATCGAAAAAGACCTGACACCTATACGGCGGCAGATTGGCAGCCACCATATGATTGATTCGAAGTTTGCAAGATGGCGGGGCTAAGGGTCCCTTGACCGAAAAACCGGATTACGCCAGGAGGTCCGAGCCTTGAGTCTCGACGACAGGATTGCAAACGGAGCGCCAGACCACCGGGCAGTTTCAAAGAGTCAGATGACAAACATATCACATTAGCTGACAGAAAGGGGACAACTGTTGTCCCTGTGGCGGGAAACACTATACACGGAAATGTGGGACCCGGAGAACACTGTGACAAAGTAAGATCAATATTGCAAGTCCAAACAATAAGCAAACATCGCAGTGAGTATAAAAGCTGAGCGGAAAATCAAGGGGGAGCATCACATATATAGCGTAGGTAAACATTGATAATCAAAAGTGAGAGAGAAGGATAAGATATGAGAAATTTCTCGGTAAGAGTTTCTTGACGTTGATTCCATTCTGATGTAGATATCACTACTTTCGCTCTAGGTCTCATTTATGTAAGTGAGAAACACAGCAGGTAAAGTAGAGGCGCGAATCCAGTGATCGATTTTGCCAAGGATGATGATCCTGCCACACTGAATGCACTTAAATCTGTTCTCCATAGTTTGGATGTCGGTATCCTAGGTAAATACTCCCTCATTTTTCCCTCAGCACATCTGCACAACTGGTGACTGATATCAATGACAGTAAACAACATTGCTAAGTACATGCGCTCCCTACATATTTCGTTGCAACAACGGAACAGGAAAACGAGGACATCGTTGTCATGCTGTTCGAGGGCATTGTTGAAACTGTTTGGGAAGAATCGTGGGGGTGATGGGTGGTCAGGTTTCTGTTCTCTTTGGGTTGGGCGTTGTGTTGCATACTTACATGGGGGGTGTTAAGATTGGCAGCGTTTGTTGTTCTTTCTCCTTGAGGTTGTAGGGGTTGTCTTTTGTGTGGGTGCAAAGAATGGACTTTCTCATTGAAAGGGGCGTGTAATATTTTCGTGGCCGTGGTACCAGTGCGTCCCTGCCACCATAAGTATGGATGAACTCACACTCACTTGTTGGATCTGTTCTGAGGATCCTAAAGCATACTTCTGTGTCAAGATCTCGAAGACGGATGCTGTCTTGGATCTCCAAAAGGCCATCAAGAATGAGACACAAATCAAAGTCGCTGCATACACTCTCACTCTTTACAAGCCCAAGACTGCCGTATCCAAACCCTATAAAGAGCATCTCAGCAAACTCATTCTCTCTGAGCATGGGGACTTCTTGCAGAGGGGAGATGAGTTATCTGATTTTTTCCCGGAACCACCACCCAAGCACTACATCCATGTCATAGTGGGTATGTGGCAGAAGTGATTCAAGTTGACCCTGACAGTTGATTCTTCATCATGAGACTCCAAATTTTGTGATAAGGCCTTATAATGCCTTGGTAATGGATCAAAACCTGTCAAGTCTGGGTCCTCCGGATCAAAGTCTGGTCGGAAGTCCAGAACGTAGGGGGTATAGGGTAGAGGTTTTCGACAGAGATGTTGGAGGTATGGAGGTCGGAGGTGTGAGGACGTCGGCGCAGGACTTATATGTTGTGCCCTTGCCAATCCTCATGTCCTCATATTTCAGAGAGACAAGAGAGAGAGAGAGAGAAGAGAGAGAGAAGAGAGGGGAAGTGACCAGGCTTTGAGAGAGAGGAAACTTCATTGATATTCGTAATGGAGAAAGTACAGGGAATACAGGAGGTTTATATACTGGTGATCCAGAGTAACTCCAGGCCGGAAGGTACTCTACGCGAGGGCTATGTACATAGGATGAGTAAGATGGAAGATGGAGGAGGACAAAGTGCTGGAGAGGCAATACAAACTATAATGCAGAATAACGAGAGGAAAGCTAGATCAAAAGGAGATAATGAAAGGTACGAAGTCCGAAGGACGAACTCTGTGGAAATCTGGTGCATCTGACGCGAAATTCATCCAGAGTTGGCCGGAGTTGGACTTGTTGAAATCAGGGATATGACAAAGCCATACAATAAAAATCATATATGAGAATCCTTCTAAGGCCTTTTAAACCCCTTGTAATGGTAGGTCTTCTGGAAAATGAGTAGCAGATGGTCAGCAATGACAACAATCTCACAGTTTGACAAGGATCACCAAGGATTATCAGCCAGGTTGACTTTATGTACACTCTATAGGGGTCTGGCACATAATGCTCAGACAGTCAGTAAATACACACATCACACAGTTTGGTGAGGGGGACCAAGGTCTATTGCTTGTATAGGTGCCTGATATATCTCTTATATTGGTAGGTCCTGTGGAGAATCAGCATTGGAAAGTCAGCCAAGATCCACTTTACCTAGGTTGATAAGAGTTACATAGATTTTTCAGTATGGTTCAAGTTGAAGGTAGTACCATACTAAGGCCTGTGGGAGAAGGGCTGTCAATGATATGGTGTCTCGCAAGTAGCTCATCTATGCTCCACCTGCTGTAACACAGTCAGCCTGATGTTAACATCAAATGACAGAATATGTGCGACATGTACATCAGCAAACCTACATTTTTTCTGGGTCATTGAAATCAATGACAAGACTGACAGGCCTGAATGGCCTAATCAATGATAGTTTGACCTGACTGACTGATCTGATTTACTGACAAGCTGATAAGCTAATTTATTGAATGGACTGGTTAACTACATAACTAACTAACTAGCTGATAAATTGACAAACCTGACACATCTGACTGACTAACCAACTGACCAACTGATGTGACTGACAGAGATGACTAACTGATCAGCTGATGGGTTGATGGGCTGACTTGGCTGATTGACTGACAACCTGACTGACTGATAGACTGACATGGCTGGTTGGCTGGTTGACTGACTGACTGATGGGATGACATGACTGACAAGACTGACCAGATGATTAATTGATTGACTGGCTGGACTGATGGGACTGATATCACTGGTGAATTGACAAGCTGATATGCTGATAGCTCTGAGAATGCTAATAGCAATGAATTACTTATGAATGATAGCACTGATAGCATGCTGTCAGTCAAGTCAGACAGCTCAGTAAGGTCATTGATTTTGAT
This sequence comes from Boletus barrowsii, assembly GCA_038088775.1. Lineage (NCBI taxonomy): Eukaryota > Fungi > Basidiomycota > Agaricomycetes > Boletales > Boletaceae > Boletus > Boletus barrowsii. The sequence goes on along the minus strand of JBBPJP010000737.1, from coordinate 12,132 downwards.
AACTCAGAAAAAATGTAGGTTTGCTGATGTATACATACATGCACAAGCACAAGCAGACTTCGCCAAATCACCTACTAGTATATTCGCGAGCACACGACAGCATTGTTGCGATTATGAGCAATTCTAAACTGCATGATTACGAAGGAGCATGTCTAACACATCAGGTCTAGAGGTGACTAAATAAAAATTTTACACATTGCCTTCTCTGTCGTTTATCATATGACTGATGGCCAATGGTTGCACGAATCAATGGGATTCATAATTCGTTCACAAATAGTACACTGATTGAACTATATGACAGTTGGGCGACCAACTGCAATACGGCATGTTTTCAGTGACTTTGCCATGGATCTTCGAGTGGAATGATCTCGCTCAATCTGAAAAGCAAATATCGGTCTGAATACGCTCCTGCACCTCCCAATTAGTACCAAATATGATGAGAAACGGCTGCCTACCTGTTCCAACACAACAAAAGTTCATTGACCAACTTCTTGTCCTCCTCAGTCTTAGTTTCCTCAAACCATTCCACTATCACTTCATAGAACTCATGGGTATCGAACATACCATCAACAATTGTCCATGATCCAACAGAGGACAGGGCAAAATGAACCTACCAGGCAGTCTGATGCTTAATTAGCATTATTGCTGATGTCAACACTAAGTGTTTGAGTTACCTGGCAAGCCACATAGGCTATGGCTTGCGGTTCGACTGTCTTCATACCTAACAATTTCGCCATGTGAGTCCACATCTGTCTTTCACCTTGGTGATGTCTCCATGAGGAGGATCCCTTGGCGTTCTCACTCTCTGAGGCCTCTGCTGCACTTGGTGAAATGAAAATGGCTTTGAAGGCCTGGAATAGAGAATCAGTAGCAATGTGAGGTTTCGTGATGCAAGACTTACCTTCTCTAAGATTTCACCTTTGAAAAGGCCATTGTCAGGGTTGTTGGGATCAAACTGGCCACCAGCATACAGAAATGCAGGCCAAGACTGGGCGGTGATGAGATAGTCGGGATGGAACTCACGTATCTTCTGCCGTTGGCTGTATCATTAGGATAGTTGATTGTAAAATGTGTTGAAGCATTGAAACAACTTACTCGGGATCATTCCAGTCATAGTCGACTGGACACAAAAAGCATCCAGTCGCATCATTGTAGAATCCTCGCCCAGTTTTGTCTTCTGTGCTGAGGGTCAGGTTGGGTCTCGGTGTGCTTTGCATGAGCCAGTTGACGACCTGTACTTTTAGCCTGTGAGTATTGTCAGTGTGGCTGCTGTCAGCCCCTTGTCCAAGCTGAATCCTCTTGAGTCCCATTGTACAAGGTCAAAGGAAATCAATTTCTCACCTGTTGTAGAGCATCACACAACTCGGTCAGAGGGATGTCAGGGATGGAGGGAATCCACTGCAATAGTTCCTTGTAGGACTTGTATGTTTGATTCTCCCTTGGATACACTGTCAGCAACATTGATAAGTAACATATTACATCACATACTGGTCTGTGTGGTCAGTTGTGATGCCTGTGTTAGCAACATGGGCTCGTCGATCAGCCTCTGCTAACATGTCATCGACAGTGTTGTGGAGAGACACCAGACATCTGATGACACGGCCTTTGTAGCAAAATTTTCCAGGGGCTCTGTCAAGAAAATATCAGTCAGTGGGCACAGAATAATTGAGAATGACTCTGCAATTTGCTCTGGTGATTCCCAGCTTCCAGGTTGCAGTCTTGTGCAGAGATTAGATGTTGAATTTGTTGCATCAGAAGAGAAGGGTCAATGCTCTCAGTGGAGATATTTACATTGGACATCGTTGACAAGGAGATTGGGGGAATGCATGCACAACCAATGCTTTCAAAAGCCTGGGGTCTTGTACACGGTCGGGCCTGGACTGATTGGTCAGCTAGCTGAAGGGTTGATGGGTAGCCGAATAGCTGTGATCCTACATCAGGTCATGGCATGACCATGGCCACATCAAAGTCTCCTCTTGTTATCCAGAAATGGATCCAGTCGCTGTCATAGTGTTGCATAGGGTGATCTTCTGAACAACACCATGGCATGGCATGGCATGGCCATGGTGACACCAAAGCCTCCCCCTGTGGTCCCGAAACTGGAGTGGTAGTGTCGCATAAGTTCTAGTATCAGCCATTGAATAATAGATTTAACTTAATTTACGAAGCAGCTGCTGAACCACCATACACTTCAACCGACTTCCCGATGTAGTAGTGAAGATAGGCAACTAGTGAAGTGGCTTAATAGAGTCAAACCTTTCTGTCTGTTCAGCCTGCAAAGCCAACCAGGCGTTTATACCACCGTCCAGGAGATCATCAGATCAGATAGGACAATCTACAGAGTTGTGAAAGATTCTTGGACAGGGGTCGAGACCACTGTCTGTGCTGTATGGCCATACTTTCAAGTCTGAGTTTTTCAGTAGAATTGCAGGGGCAGCGAGTGTTGCATTACGAATGGGTAAAGATTGTTGAATCAGATCCAATCGGTTGGGGAATGCAGATCTGAGTCCATGATCCTTCGGCTACATTTCCTAAGAAGATACCTCAGTAGATTGAATGCAGAATAAATAGCTCCCCTTATAGAAAATGGGATAGAGAATAATGGAAGACAATCCCAGGGTTCTATAGCACCAGCACAGACTTGTGTGGAAAACTCACAAGACTTTTCCGTATGGGAGAGGAGTAATAGATTTGAGGTAGTTTGGGTAGTTGTAGTGGAGTAGGGACTCAACACTTAGATCAGAGGAGAGAACTGAGATGTTCAGTTATTCTTCCAGGCTGTAAGGCCTGGTTTATATACATGTAAGATATGTTTATACTTATGTACACCTATACTATGTATGGTAAATAGAGAGTCGTACCATAGAACATTATGGAACGATGTGGAAGAATATGTCAGCAAGTATGACATATGCCAAGACACAATAGATAAGCTATTGGCTGGTCTTACTAAGTATGAGTAATCATCAACATGTCATATCAGAGATAAGAGTCTAGACCATTGATAAGAAAGATAAGAGAAAGGCTAGACCTACGTCACTGATTCTCAACACTCCTCCTCATGGAGATGATTTGTAGGTCAAGAGTTTGACTCCCATGTGTAATGATTTGAAACGATCTACTGCCAGATTTTTGGTACAAAGATCTGCAAGTTGTTCTTGCATTGGAACATAGAAGAGTTCAATTTTCTTGTGTTCTTCAACACATTCCTGAATGTAATGATGTTGGACTTCTATGTGTTTTGTACAGTGTTTCTGAGCAGGATTACTTGCAAGAAAGATAGCACCTTGATTATCTATGAAAAGTGGAACCTGTGGTAAGGAGAATCCAATTTCATGAAACAAGGATTTCATCCAAGATATCTGTTGTGCAGTATCTGACATTGCCATATATTCTGCCTCAGTACTGGAAGGAGCAATTGTCTTTTGTCTTTTCGACACCCAAGATACTGGAACATCAGCAAGGAAGATGACCATGCCTGTCATTGATTGTCTAGTTTCAAGATCAGTTGCCCAATCCGAATCTGAGAATGCCAAAAGTCCAGATGACTTTGACCCATTAAAAACCAATGCAAGATCCTTGGTGGATGCCAAGTATTGTACAATATATAATGCACGGTTCAAATGATTCTCAGATGGATTTGTGGAAAATTGTGACATCTTGATAACAGCAAAAGTAAGATCTGGTCAGGTTCCTAGCATGATGTATAGGAGAGATCCAATGACAGATTGATATTGCGAGCAAAGATTGTGTGTTGATTCATGTAGCATGATTTGAGGATTGTAACCTGCTGGTAATGGAGTGCAACATGATTTCACATTCTCCATTTGGAATCATTTTACTACCTTTTCAGCGTAGGCGATTTGATCTAAGACTAGAGTTCGGTTTTTGCGATTACGAGTAATACACATTCCCAGATACTCTATAGCAGGTCCAAGATCTTGACATTCCCAAATCTTCATAAAGGATTTCTTCTTCCCTTTGAGGAGTTTCGGGTTTGAACCCATAAAGAGTGCATCATCAACATAGATGACAACAATGATCACATCTTCTCCTGAGAATAAAAAATAGACACCTGGATCAGCTTTTGATCTGGTGAAAACCTAAACCCAATAAAGATTTATGTAGTTCTTTGTTCCATTGCAAAGATGCCTGCTCCAGACCATAGATGGCTCTGAGAAGGTGACAAACTTTGTTTCCTGGCCTTTTATAAGATAACCTTCTGGTTGTTCCATGAATAACTCCTCCTTGAGTTTGCCATATAAGAAAGCTGTTTTGACATTGAGAGCCTTGATATCCCAGTCTTTCATAGCAGCAAGAGATAGGAGTAATCTGATAGTCTCAAAATGTGCAACTGGTGAGAAGGTTTCTTTGAAATCAATACCATGGATTTGAGTAAATCCTTTAGCGATGAAGCAAGCTTTTTTGCGACCATCACTCTTAACAGCGAATACCCATCGACCTTTTATGGGTCTTTGACCTTTGGGAAAATCAACAAGTTCCCATACATTTCGTTCCTGGAGAGAGCCTGTTTCCTCATCAGTTGCTTTTTGCCATTCAGCTTGCTCATCAGCTGATAGTTTGTTGATGTCTTTATAGTGTGTGGGGACATCTTTGGCGCCAAAAGTGTGTGCCATGATCTTGGTCATGAACACATTTGAAAAGTTAACTGTGGGATCATCCTTATCAACATGCATATCAGGTAATGGAAGCTCATATGGATATGGCTCCTCCTGCATCAGAGCATCAGATGTAGGTGGACGTGGTTGAGGATGTGGAGGAACTCCCCCTCTTCCTTGTCCCATTATATTACGAATGAAATCTCTTTTGTTCCTGATTGCATTTTTGATCTCCACTGGAGACTTGACACCATAAACAAAATCAGGTCTTACAACAGGTTATCATACCCAAGTGAATCATTGATAGTCAAACTTGCCTCTCAGATGATTTCGATTCGGAGGTGGACAAGGTGCTCTAGGTGGAACTGCAGGATTTGATGGTCTCTGCTGCTGTGGAGGATCCAAAGGAGGTTGATTATCTCTTTGAGATTTTGGAGGCTGCTGGGGCTCTGGGGTCAGTATCCTCAGCGGTTGTTGGGGGACTGGCCTATTGCCTTTTGGCTGTTCAGCCTGTTCTTCTTGTTGTGGGGGAAGATCGTCATCTTCGTCTGATGTATCTTCAAGGTCATCCAGCTGTTGGGTATTGTTTCGAATAGGTGGTTTGTCTAATCTATCATCAGGACAATGTGGAAAGACTTTTTCATCAAAAATGGCTGTTGAGGAAATGACAACTTTCTGTCATCTTTGTGACCAAAAATGGTATCCCTTTGTTCCTTGTTCATATCCTATGAAGGTCATAGCTTCAGATTTCGGAGATAACTTATTGTCCTGAATATCCTTTGGTATGAACACATAAGCTTGGGTTCCAAAAACTTAGAAGTAGGAAACATCCGGCTTCTTTCCATTCCATAATGTGATAGGTGGTTTCCATTGTAATCATCTCATTGGTTGACGATTGTATATGTGCAGTGCTGTTTCAACACCATCCTGCCAAAAAGTAGGTGGAAGGCAAGCATGATTTCTCATAGCTTCTGCCTTTTCCAGTATAGTGTGATTAAAGCATTCAGCACGTCCATTCTGCTGAGGGTTATGAGGAATGGTCTTCTGATGCTCAATGCCCCGTTCGGCAAAGAAACATTGTAGATCAGAAGCCATATATTCTCTCCCTCAGTCTGAACGGAGCTGAAGCAAAAGATGCCCAGAATGATGTTCTGCCCAGGAAACCCAGTCCCGAAACGCAGATGCGGCATCAGACTTCCTTGCCAGGCAAACAATAGAAGCATAACCACTAAAATCATCAAGGAAGGTCATCATCCAATGCTCCCCAACATGAGAGTGAGTAGGAAACTCGCATAAATCCGTGTGGACCAAAGCAAGGGGTGTAGTAGACCTAGAAGAGGAAACAGGAAAGGGGTGCTGATGTGCCTTACCAAGCTGGTAGAAATCTTGGAGGAAATAGGGGGTAACCCATCAACAAAGGAGGATCCGAGATGAAACACGTTATCAGAACAGTGTCCAAATCAGAGATTGTAATGCACAGCGTAGTCTTGTTGTAGCATGTGAAGTTACTGGTCAAAGAAACGTAGCGTCGAAGGTTCAATGAGTGAAGGGTTACGAGGGAACACTAGAGGACAGTGCCGAGCTTCGAGATGATGCGAAGCCTAAGCTGGTCTCTCCTATCCTAGGTATGATGAGGTGCTCACTAGGGACTTGGAGGTGACTAGAAACAACACTGATATTGTGTAAAACTAGCTTAAGGGGAAATACAGGCGAGCGAGAGTGAGACTATTTATATGGTAGGCCCCTGGTCTGTGCGAGAGATGAAAAAGGAAAGAAAGGAGCGGGAGCGCAAAGGGATTCCATCTCTATCTAAGTATGACTCGAATGCACAGCATACAAAGTCAGTATGAGTCATAAATGTGCAGTAAAGGCGATCCTGCAGGTGGTGAAGTCTGAATAAGGCGACTGCGGCGGAAGCGCAAAGAAGAACTAAGTAAGGTATAGGCGGGGCGCCATGTGAGACATAAGGGGAAACAGATCAAGAGAATGTATCTGGTAATGTGGAGGATGACTCCACTACGAATACAACCGTGTACAGTGACGAGAGAGTGAGACTAAGAAAGGCAAATGAAAGAGTCAAGGAAAAATAGCAAGAAAAATGAGTACCCCCTTCGTAGACCGTAACAGAGATGCCATAAGAGATGTGAATCTTGCCCAGACAAGGCAAGACAAGTGACAGTGGGAAGGACAGCGGAAGACTGTACCCAATGAAGCTTGTTGTGATCTGATGCAGGATAACCTTGCAAGATCAACTGTCCTTGCATGTCCCGAATCTGGGTGGTAGTGCCAATAGTGCATCGAAATCCTTGGGAAACTAACCCCACAACAGATAATAACCAATGCTTGATTCCAGGAGTATACCAAACTCCTGTAAGAACCACAGTTTGTTCCTGTTTGCCATTAAAATGTCGTAGCACCACCATTCCTGGTCCATACATAGAGACCAAAGAACCATCGGCAACTTGACACATCCTGTTATTATCTTGTCATGATGAGAAATCATCCAGGAAAGGAGTTAGGTGGTTGGAACAACCGGAATCCACCATCCATTTGTCCTGATAGTCAGATTTCTTAGAATCACTCATGACATAACAAGAACCATAGCCATCATATTCATCATCCTGGAAGTATGTAGGATCAAAGTAGCCCGACTCATCATCATGTGAGTCATTCCAATCTAGGAGATGACCTGGAGTGACACCGGATTTCCACTCTTCCATGATCAAATCCCAATCCGGATTCCCATAAAAACCATAGCCTGAATGAAACAAAACATCTTTTACCTGCTTCTTCTTTTTCTTCAAGTTCTGCCTGCTGGTTGGTCTCTCAATCTGTGGAGTGGATTTAGAGGACCCTTCCATGAAAGGACTGATTGGAAATGTGAGGGATTTTTGCAATGGGTTGTTCCCCATCACTACCATCGCCCCAATTGAGACACTTTTCTTCAGGATCAAAAGTCCTAAGATCCACAACCTGTTGAGTTAAACCTTTAACTGTCTGGTCAGAATCAGATTCAGAAATATCAATGACCATGGAAACCACATCTGCGACATGAGTGGCCTCATGTGCATGAGCTTTTCCTTTGCCCTTCTGGAAACGATTCTGTTGGGGAACAGCCGGATTTGGAGCTTTACACTTCCCCTGGTTGTTCTGCTGCTGCCTGTAATGCACAGCGTAGTTGTGACAGAGCGTGCTGCAATATGGGTCAAAGAGACGTAGTGAGTTCAAAGATAGTGGGGTGACGAAGGAACACTGAAGTACGGTGCTGAGCCTTTGAGACGATGCAAAGGCCTAAGCTGGTCTCTCCTATCCTAGGTACCATAGAGGCTCACTAGGGACTCGGAGGTGACTAGAAACAACACTGATATTGCATAGAACTAGCTTAAGGAAAATACAGGGGGAGAGGGATTGACTATATATATGGTAGGCCCTGTGGTGGTGAAAGAGATATAAAAGGAAATAAAGGAGCAGGAGCCCGAAGGGATTCCATCTCCATACAAGTGTGACTCAATGCACAGCATGAGAGTCAGAGCTAATTATAAGTATGCAGCACAAATATGAAATAGATTGAGATTAACCACAGCAGAAGAAGTCCGAATGAAGATGCTGCGGCGGAAGCGGAATGAAGGTCTATAAGAGGTATTGCAGGGTGCCATGTGAGACAAAAGGGGAAACAGATCGAGAGAATGTATCTGGTACTTGTGGAGGACGACTCCACTACGAATACAACCCCATAGGATGTGCAGAGGACGACTCTGCTATGAATACAACATATAGTTAGAAGGGAGAGAGTGAGAACAAGAGGCGAGCGAACAAAAAGAAAAAGAAATTGAGTACCCCCTTCCTAGACCGTAACACTGCCCAAGAGAATTCTGGGGCTGCACATGCTGCTGGCCTTGGATAGAAGATGTGTGCTTCTCAGTTGTGTACCACAAACTGTGACAAATCTTGCAATACTCTTTCTTCTTGCCAGTATGATTCCCTGAATTGCTTCCATGAGGTTGGTTCATTGGAATTCGATTAGCCAGAGAGGTATCCTGGCGATGAGTTAATTCAGCCAAGATCATTGGAATGATCTTAGATGGTTTGAAGTCAGCAGTTGTAATGGTATGAACTGTGGTGGATACCATGGTACTCATAGAGTCTGGAAGTCCAGTGCATAGGATCATAGCCCAGAGATTATCCAGGAGATTTAGTCCTGTTTCGTTTAGTTGAGAGAACAGTGTCTCCAACTCCACAATCTGACCTGAAGGATCCTGACTAGGGTTCAGGTGCCATCAGATAGCTTGACGGAAGATGTGAAACTGGCCAGTAGGACCAGTTGGCACATAAAGGGTTTTGAGAGCATCCAAACTCCCTTTTGCAAGCGAGATATGGTTTGTGTCATATACCCATACAATGGTGGTTCAGAGGTGATCTTTGACATAGAGGGTGATGATACCTTGCGCCTGTAAATCAGAATTGAGCCAAGCTTCTCTTTGCTCATCGGTTGATCCTTGTCCTGTAGGATAAATGGATTGTCCAGATGCAATCCGAGCCACTTTGAGTGTAGTGAGATAAGCATTGATGGAAACCAGGCAGTGTAGTTACCAGTGCCTGTGAGTGTGAGAACGTTCTTGGTGATGCCAGATTCAGATTTCGACATGGTTACTAGATGATGTTCAAGAGGAGATCATCAATGATGCTATTAGATGATGATGTAGCAGAGATAGAAGTAGTGAAAATCAGTAAAATCGATATGGCAGAGATTTCTGGCAGAAGGACCCAAGGTTCTATGGAACCTGGAATTTCCTTTTGCCCTTCAAGCCAAGAGTATGGTGGAAGATCCAAAGATACTTGTTGTTCCAGGAGATCAAAATCTAGATCTGGAAAATAATGGTAATTGTTGAGACATGTGTTCGACACCGAATAATATTCCGAGTTACAATGATCTGATGGATTAACTGAATAGTTCTTTGGAAGAATGAAATTGAGTTCTTCTAATTGATCTGGATAATACCTCCTATGAGGAGGTTTAGTGCTGAACAGCACATCACAGACGTAAGGAATGCCTAGGACCACTGGGAGTGGGAAGACGGGGTGCAGGAGGATTTGGTTCCAATTGGCACCTCCTTTGATGAGGTTGGACCACTTGGTGGTCGACTCTTTGTCTTTCTGCCCTTCCCTCCTGCGGCAGACGAATCTCATCCTGGACTGCATGTTGTTCCTCTGCCAGTTGGGCATTCTCTGTTTGGAGTTCCTCTATGCGCCGCTTGCAGGAACAAACCTCCGCTTGCACAAGGTCCAATGCCAATGACGACTTGCATCTTAGCTGGTCCTTGGCTTCAGCTCTAGCCAAATTTGAAATGAAAGTAAAATGAAGATCAAAATGATCATGAAACTCTGCCTCCAAACCCTATCTAGCTCTGCGTAGTAACACTTGATATTGGGAATATCCCACCAAGTGTTGAACAATGCTCCTATCTTCCATTCAAGCACTTCCATTTCCCACGTAACACTATTCTCGTGAGAAATAGCATTATTGTTTAAGGGAAGAGGGGCGAGCTCGTTCGGGTCAAGGACCTTTTCAATATCTACCTCCGGTCTAGCGAACACAGGATAAAACCTTTGTTTGTACTGTGGAAGGTACTTGTAACCCTCATGGTGCAGGAGAATGGGAAAGATGGAGTTTACATGTACTTCTTCGCATGAGCCATAGCAAATGGGAAACCTGTTCCCTTCAAGAATAGAAACCAAAGGTTTGTCATCATATACTGTGAATAAGAAGTCTTTGTTTTGTAACCCCATCTTAGGGGGAAACCTGAGATCTTCTCTGGTAATTCTAACAATGCGTGCCTGCTGACCTGTGAGAGCGAGATTGAGTGTTTCTGCTTGACAGTCCTCCTTGGCATAACAGGCCAGCAGTTCTGGCCTGCCGAGGGACATGATCTCATTCCTGTGGACCTTGGGGAGGGTTCTGAGGTTCTGGTACTGGAACACGGTGGCGTTGGTGGTTTGGTTGGTGAAGGGGGCGGCCATTGCGAGGTTCTGGAACAACATCAGCCATGAAGAAGACTATCACCGCAGAAGGAGTTGCATCTCTCTTTTTCCACAAAGTCTACCTTCGCTTCGGCCGTTACGACAAAATCATCTCTGATTGTGGCCCACAATTTGCCTCTTCCTTTGCTCGAGAGCTAGGACGACTTCTAAACTATGACATCTCCCTCTCCACCATGTACCATCCACAATCTAATGGAGAAACCGAACATGTCAACCAAGAAGTTGAAACCTATCTCCACATCTTCTGTGGAAGCAACCCCACCTCATGGACCGATAAAATCTCCCACACCGAATTCACCCACAATCACCGCCCTCATTCCATCACTAGCAAATCTCTGTTCTATCTCATGATGGGATATGAATCCCATGCTCTCCCTTTGGTGATTGCTGAAACCTCCCTACCCACCATAGAAATCTGTCTCAAAGACCTCTCCACTGCCTGAGACAAAGCCCTAGCCTCCCATGAACTTGCCCGGCAAGTTATGGCCTCTAGGAACAACTGAGGCTTCACCCCATTCTCCCTTGGAGACAAAGTCTGGTTAGAAGCCAGAAATCTTCACTGCTCCATCGTCAACCCTAAATTCGCCCCAAAAGAAGAAGGACCTTTTGTCATCACCAAGGTCTTATCTCCCATCACCTATCAACTCCGCTTATTGAAAGCTTGGGACAAGAAGATCTACCTGGTATTCCACGCCTCCCTCTTATCGCCTTATCACGAGAACCCCACCCATGGGAAGAATTTCCCTGCACCACCACCTGACTTTATTGAAGGTGAAGAAGAATACAAGGTGGAACAGATCTTGCGCCACCGCAGAACTCTGAAGAACTGCATGTTCCTGATCCAATGGAAAGGATATTTGGCCAAAGAAGACTCCTGGCTCCCAGAACAGAATTTGAAACATTCAAAGTCCATCCTCAATGATTATAAAAAGCTTCACCCCTCCATCTTCTAACTCAAAAACCCTCATCACTCCTACCACCATGTCACTCCAACAACTCTCAGTTTCCTCCGAGTCTTCCGTCACTATCTCTACTCCTTTGTCACCTACCTCCACCGTAGCCAAACCTGGATGGGGCTCCAACCCTGTCACCATGCCCAAACCCACTGCCCACCACATCACCTTCTACCCCGTCGATATTCTGGGAACCACCACTATTCCCAAACCTATTGTTATTCCCAAACCTATTGCTGCTCCTGTTCCTTCTTCTCCCATAGTCTTTCATCCCATACATTTCTCTTCCCCTCCCACAGCTAGCCCTAGACCTGTCCTCGCCATTGAGATCCCTATCTATGCCAACACCATCAAGGAGGGAACTCCCTCTCCTTGTTACATCAGCAACATCACTCGCTACATCTGTGGCACTGGCATGGCTATACCCATTGATGCCCACCTGGACATGAACTCTGCCTTTTTAGCCCTATACAGAGCCTTCCTGCAGACCCAATGCCTTTCCCTCATCACCAATGACCTCA
>JBBPJP010000736.1:0-15650 GCA_038088775.1 Boletus barrowsii | reverse complement strand
TGGGCGAACGCCGTGTATTCACGCCCGCGAGGTCACCACGGGACCGTGGGAACCGTGCCAAACCGTGGGTGACCGCGCCTCACCGCGGTGGCCACCAGGGGCCGAGTACATATGATTATTTCACTACTGTTCGCACTGAAAGGGAAGACAAACATACCTTTTGGTTTCATGCTGGCTCCGAGTCGTAGAACTTGATTTCGACGCTGTTGTTTGGGAAAAGTCTGAGGCATGATGCATGAGGCAGTGTCAAGCTAAGCAGATGCACGTGAGCGCATCTCTACCTAATCCACCTAATCCTGTTGCACCAGACCCGGTAACTTGAAGGGTACATCCAATTCACGCCTGGACCGCGGTCAGGAATCAGGATGCGTAGAAAACCTCCCTCGGCGCGGACGTCGACTCTCGTTGGATGCATGGTACTGATACCTTTTCGACCTCTGATGTCGATATTCGGAGAGCAGCGTCGGGGATGTTCAGTAACCATCGCATGTGCAGAGGTCTTACAAAATCAGAACATGATCACACGTTTCAATACGACGAACGGTCAAGTACAAACAACCGAGACCGGGTGGTTTCAAGATTGGGGAGACGGGTCGTGAACTGGGTAACACATAGTAACAGCAAAACATCAGTACGTCTCTCTTATCCACTTGTAGCGTTTTTTGTCGCTGTACGTTGTCATGCTGCGTGACCAGTGAACGACAGTTCACCAAACGACACTCCCCTGAGTCCATGCTGAGTCCTGACATGGTGGCGACGAGCTTCATTCACCCTGTACGCAGGTACTAATGCGCGTTCGCTCTCCCCCTCCCATCAATTCCTTGTGTCTCCTAAGTCAACATCGGCGACAACCAATTTGGCATTGGATCCGCGAGCGAAGAGAGGATACACAAATCCCAATCCCATACTATCACCATGTCTGTCTGCTACGCTGATCCAATACACCTTTCCTGAACCATCCGCTACTGCGGCGACGTCCGGGCAATGTGAGGTCTTTGGAAGGAACAGGATTATAGGCAGTTTGATTTTCTGAAACGCTGATTGTGTTCGTTTTTTATTTTCGCCAGTAACATATCTTGGGCGTCACCCAACTTCCCGTAGGCGATTCTCTGTCGAAATCATCGTCCAGAGGCACGACAAGGCTATCGCTACTTCGTTCTCATCATGCTATTGTACGAGAATCTACTTTTCCATTGAGCATATCGTATAGCTTATCTACAGTGCCACAGAACGAATGCGAGAAATACAACAAACGAGTAAGAAAATCAAGTACTAAGATGGATGTACAGAATCCGCTGGGCAAGTGAAACATGCACAGATTTCATCGTCTGGTATGATCCAGACGACCAGACTCGTCCACCGTGTGCTTGTAGAACGTCGATGTGATCTTGTTCGTCTCACCATCGTCATAGACCGAAACCCAATGAACTGCATCGCCTCGGCTTGTCTCCGACAGTCGTATGACACGCAGAGAGGTACGCAAATTCGGGATTCTTCAGATCGCACCCGATGATCTGTTGGATCGTAAAGTGTCCGTCAAGCGGTCTTGTTATGTCGGACCTTGTTGCGCGCATGGTCAAGGTACGAAGCTCTGTCGACAAGTCACGAGTATTCTCCTGTGTGATCTGTAATCAGATATGAACAGGATCGCCATCGGGTAGGATGACAAGTGCGTCACAGCTGTACTTGCTCGCATTGACAAGTCCTCCACTGGTAGCGCATCGAAGGAGACGTGAGAGCCCAGACAGGGTCTCCTTTCGAAGGTCAATTGGAGCCTCGCAGAGGTCCCCCATGGCCCCGAACTGGTTGTACCGGGTGGAGAGACGAGCTGCGAGGTTGTTCAACACTTCGACTGATCTGGGTGTCCTCTCGGGAAAAGGTCAAGGACTTCTTGTCTAAGAATAATGGCCTCGTCGAGGTCCTCCATGGCCCCGAGCTGCTTGTATCGGATGGACAGATGGATTGCAAGCTTGTTCAACGACAACCGCCGATCAGGATGTCCCTGCGAGCCAAGGTCACGGGCCTCCGGATCGAGGACGATGGCCTCCCCAAGGTCCCTCATACTTCCAAGCTCATTGTAGCGAATATCGAGATGAATCACAAGCTGAGTTAAAGAGACAGGTCGCTCGGAGTGGCCGGGTGGGCGAAGCTCCAGTGCTTCACGAACACCAACTATCAGAGTACCCTCCATGTTACCACCGTGAGCGCACCCTGAGCGCACCCACACCCCTATCGAGTACCTCTTAACGCTGAGATGCAACCGGCCTCGTGGTAAAACGTTGGCGGGGAGCATTGGGTGATGCGAGTCTGCTCTCCCGGAGATCCTGGCATGTGGAGATTTTGAGCTTTCTATGAATCAGAAGGCGCTTCGACCCATCTGCCAGACTTTACGACTTGTGATGAAGGATGAGGAAGTTCGGATCACGACCAGGATGATTTGAAACCCAAGGCGAGGGTGGGCACAGGCATGAAGCAGCATGCGAGCGAGTGATGGGAGTGGTGAGGACTAGGAGAAAACCTTCGTCCCAGTCGTTGCGAGGGGTAGACTGTTTGTACATCATTTTAAGAAGTGGTTCCATCTAATTAAGAGGACAACGAACCTAATGACGCGTCATGCCGCGCCGGACACAATTTTGGAAGAACCGGTCGTCCACTCAACAAGAAAAGCTAAAAAGCGGAGCCATAAAGACTCCTCTCAGGGATTGTCGTAGATGGACTGTTGTGTATGAAACATGAGGAAGCAATAGGTGGGACGACCTAGAGCGTACCAGGATACCACCGTTCCTGTCGTCCGTCATCTCTTATTGCTGAACGCCAAACCCAGAGCGCCAGAATTGATGCTGAGTTACATGGCATCGCACTTTAATTCGGATCCGTGTGGTCGAACAGACTTGGAGTTCCGAACACTTGCCAGTTAACACATATGAACAGCAAGGATAACTCTTTGCCGCCGACGGTGTCACCAAGAAACGGCTGCTTGAGGATGTCCGAGAAGACGCATATAGCATGGTCGTAAGACGTACGTTGCACCCAGTACGATCGTCAGAACCCCATGTAGTTCAGATTTTCAGTCGGGACGCGCTTGCGCTTGGTTGAAAGAACGAGAAAGTCCGAGTTGCTGGGTCGTCCGACTCCCATGGGCAAAATTCCTGCATCGCCAGTGCCACAAATCGCTGGCAAGTACTATCCATCGTCTGCCAATTTACACTCGAACTGCGGTCAGGACACACGTAGAAAACCTATGGCGCGGGCATCGACACTATCGTTGGATGGCTCGAATGATACCAGTGCGAGTCTTGCCTTTTCCTTTTTGTTCTTTGATATCGATATCATACTTGGATCAAGGGGACAGGTCGTAACTGGGTAAGTTGAACACACTCTGTCCAATTGACTATCGCCAACCTAGGTTGCCACTCGGATTTAAAGATGAGCGCATTCGGAGCACTGGCAGTTCCTGGGAGAGCCTGTTTCCGTCTGGAATGTTCATGCAGTTCCGTTCGAACAGTCAACACAAGCTTGTCAGACCTACTCTGTCGTGCCAATTACACATACACGCCCGGTGACCATGTTCCAAGCTCTTTCGGTACTATACTTATGCATCGCAGTTCGGAATCTCGGAACCTCCTGTTCAATGTTCCCCGAGAAGTCTTCGTCAAGATATTCCTCCGATCACGGAAGGTCTGTGACTTGCAAACAAGAGCGTTCTCATGGGACAAATGTTTTCGAGGGGGATCAAAATTTACATGGCACGACATAGACTATACCGTCATGCAACCTGAATCTCGCGGAGATGAGTTCTCCAGCGCTCGTCGCTTCCATCAAAATGCGTCCTCACTGTGATCATCAAGTTTTTGTCATCGGATATCCGGACCCGACGTCACGGAAGCACACCCGATGATCATCCGAGATGAACGATGCATCGATGAACGATTGAACTATGGTACAAGGTCGTAATCCTGTATTGTACTAAAAACAATGAATAACATCTGACAGCAATTGAACACAGCGAGTAGCTAGGATGAACCAGGATACAATGCAACTAGGCACCAATATGGATATACAGAATCCGTTGATCAAATGGTACATCAACTGATCTCATGGTCTTGTGCAGTGCGAATGCCGCGCGAGTATAATCTAAACAACCAGACTTGTCCACCATATGTTTGTAAAACGTCGACGTGATCTTGTTCGTCTCTGCATCGTCCACCACCCACATCGTGCCAATCACAGAACGGAACCCGGCGAATTGCATCGCCGACGCGAGATGAATCACCTCGTCAGGACTATCCTCGTCTCCGACAGTCGTATGACATGCAGAGAGATACGCAAACTGGGGATTCTCTGGTTCACACCGCATGATCCGCTCGATCGTGAAGTGGCCATCGTGGAGAGCGAACGCAGATTCAAATGGTCGTGTTCGGTTGGCCAGGCCATGGCATGCAAGGTGCACCCATTCCGTCTTGCCAAGCTCTTCGGCGACACGCGAAATGCAGGATTCGGGACCCTCGACTCGTGTGAAACTAGCCAGACCAAGAATGCGCTGACCTATATTGGCCAATTCGGTGCCGACGGAGTGCAGGTCAACCTGGCCAATGGCATTCGCTTGACCAATGGCAACGAAGCGTTTCCCGCCACCAGAGGTATTCGATGGAGCGGGCCGTCTAGCATGAATGAGAGCGCCCAAGGTGGGGGTGTACGACGAGATATAGAGATCACCGAGATTCCGTTCACCCTTTCTATACGGACCAGCTGCATGCAAGGGTAGGACAGAGAACTCAGCGGTCGGGCACCACCAGACACGCGACCGAAGTGGAAGTGCCGTCAAGAGAAAATCCACGATGGGCGAAACGACCTGATCCCAGAGATTGCGCAACAGGGTCCCGAGCTCCCTTGTCACATCGACCTTCTTTGCACGCTCAGTCGTGGCACGGAGTTCCACTGAGAGGTCGCGAACACTCTGTTGTGTGATCTGTAATGGAATGTGGATGGGATCTCGATCAAGTAACACGACGAGCGCATCACAGCCATACTGGCTCGCATTCACGATGATAACAGGTCCCCCACTGGCGGCATGGCGAATATCTGAGAAGAGCGAAGGAAGAAGGAAGCGGGAGAGGCCAGGCAGCTCGCGGATGTTGATAATAATTCTCTGCATCTCAAGGTTGAGATGGCACACACGTCCATGCTGATCTACGCCAGGTGAATCAAGGGCAATATGAATAAGCGAGGCCACATGCATGAACTCGTTTGCCAACAACCTTCCTGCTGGACCACACGCCATGACATCGTCCAGCGGGAAACGGAGGCGACTGAGTTGGCTCCAAAAGACGCTGCGGCCTTGTTCGAGAAGCTCAACGGCACGTACACGAGCACCTCTATGAAGACATGCTGAGAACGCGTCCACTGCGAGCGAAGCTGAACGCGCTTTGAGAATGATAAGATGTTGAGGTAAGGGTGGCAGGGCAGCAAGATGATGAATGAGTAATCGCAGTGATGTTTCATATGCAAGGAGTGTTGAGGAGTGCTGGAACTCTTCGGCCACCCGGATCCATGCTCGAGCGGCAGACAGATGCCTTGAAGACACCAATGTCGGAGGTTTGTCAACCAATTGAGCATAGAGACTGAATAGGGAAGTCTTGTCGTCTGGTTGTCTCAGCTGCATAAAACGAGTATAGAGGTCGTCTGCAAGGTTCTCCAATGTCCTGAACCAAATTGTATGAGTCGGAAGGCGAAGGTCGAGTACCTCTCGGCCGAGGTCAATGGCCTCATCAATGTCCACCATTGCCTCGAGCTGGTCGTAGCGAGTCGAGAGATGAACTGCAAGGTTGTTCAAAGACATGGAACGATCAGGGTGTCCTTGTGGGCGAAGTTCGAGTGCGTCTCGGCCAAGGTCAATAGCCTCATTGAGGTCCACCATCGCCCCGAGCTGGTCGTAGCGAGTTGACAGACACACTCCAAGGTTGTGCAAAGACATGGAGCGATCAGGGTGGCCTTGTGGGCAAAGCTCGAGTGCTTCTCGACTGAGAAGAATAGCTTCATCGAGGTCCCCCGTCCCCCCGAGCTGGTCGTAGCGTTTCGAGAGACGAACTGCAAGGTTGCTCAAAGAGGTGGAGCGATCAGGGTGTTCTTGCGGGTGAAGTTCGAGTGCTTCTCGACCGAGGACAATGGCCTCATCAAGGTCCGCCATTGCCCCGAGCTGGTTGTAGCGAGTCGAGAGATATGATCCAAGGTTGTTCAAAGATGAGGAGCGCTCAGGGTGTCCTTGCGGGCGAAGTTCGAGTGCTTCTCGACCGAGGACAATGGCCTCATCGAGGTCTGCCATTGCCCCACGCTGGTCGTAGCAAGTCAAGAGATGAGTTGCAAGGTTGCTCAAAGACATGGAGCGATCAGGGTGTCCTTGTGGGCGAAGCTCGAGTGCTTCTCGACTGAGAAGAATAGCTTCATCGAGGTCCCCCGTCGCCCCGAGCTGGTTGTAGCGAGTCCAGAGACGAACTGCAAGGTTGTCCAAAGACGTGGAGCAATCAGGGTGTTCTTGCGGGCGAAGTTCGAGTGCCTCTCGGCCAAGGACAATGGCCACATCGAGATCTGCCATTGCCCCGAGTTGCTTGTAGCGAGTCAAGAGATATGATCCAATGTTGTTCAAAGACGTGGAGCGATCAGGGTGTCCTTGCGGGTGAAGTTCGAGTGCTTCTCGGCCAAGGACAATGGCCTCATCGAGGTCCGCCACTGACCCGAGCTGGTCGAAGCGAGTCGAGAGATACAATCCAAGGTTGTTCACAGACGTGGAGCAATCAAGGAGTCCCTGCCGGCGAAGTTCGAGTGCCTCTCGGCCAAGGACGATGGCCTCATCGAGATCTGCCATTGCCCCAAGCTGGTTGTAGCGAGTCAGGAGATATGATCCAAGGTTGCTCAAAGACGTGGAGCGATCAGGGTGTCCTTGTGGGTGAAGTTCGAGTGCTTCTCGGCCAAGGACAACGGCCTCGTCGAGGTCTGCCATTTCCCCAAGCTGGTTGTAGCGAGCCAAGAGATATAATCCAAGGTTGTTCCCAGACGTGGAGCGATCAGGGTGTCCTTGCGGGCGAAGTTCGAGTGCTTCTCGGCCGAGGACAACGGCCTCATCGAGGTCTGCCATTGCCCCAAGCTGGTCGTAGCGAATCGAGAGACACACTCCAAGGTTGCCCAAAGTCATGGAGCGATCAGGGTCTCCTTGTGGGTGAAACTCAAGTCCTTCTCGACGGAGAGAAATGGCATCATCGAGGTCCGCCATTCTCCCGAGTTGCTCGTAGCGTGTCGAGAGACGCAATGAAATTTCGTTCAAAGCAACCCAGCGATCACGGTGCGTGCAAACTCTCACTGCTTCTCGCTCGAGGATGATGAATCCCACTCCGTTGGCTCGTCTGTGCTGAGTGCCGAGCCAAACCGCAGTCATTGCTAAAACGATCCGTCGACTGAGGTGCTCCCGTGGGTAAAGTTCAAGGCCTTCTCGCGCAAGAACAATGCCCTCCTGAAGGTCCGTGGTTTCTCTTAGCAGGCTGTACCAACAACGGAGAGGAAGTGGAAAGTCTGACAAAAAGGCCGATTGACTAAGGTCACCAGGTAAACAAGGAGGCTCTGGTATTTGACGATCTATGATGATTCCTTTGTCGGTGTTACTTGTCTCGCCTTGTCGCTCAAACCTTGCAACAAGGGATTCTCCTAGTGAACGCAGTTGCTCAACTAGTAGATAATATCAATCTACTGGTCCGTACATAGACAGGATGAAACAGGTACATTTTGAGCGCCTGCGGGCAGCCGAAATCTGTTTAAACCTGGCCACAACCGGTCTTGTTTTTGAATGCACCCGGCGAACTAGAATATATAGGGTTATTTCACTACTGTTCGCGCTGAAAGGGAAGACAAACATACCTTTTGGTTTCATACTGGCTCGTAGAACTTGATTCGACGCTGTTAAGTTTTGGGAAAAGCTTGAGGCAAGTCGCTCACTGGCACGTGCATCTGCTAGACATGTTACTACACAGCATTAACCATCATCTTGAACCACGCGTTTGTCTATCTACTTAACCCCGTTGCACCAGTTCGTCTTCCAGAGCAACGACCTCGCACTCGGTAACCTGAAGGATACCTCCAATTCACACCTCGGTCAGGATGCGTAGAAAACCTCCCTCGGCGCGGACGTCAACTCTCGTTGGTAATGACACCAGTGTGAGTCTTATCTTTTCCTTTTCGATCCCTGATGTCGATATTCGGAGAGCAGCTTCGGGGATGTTCAGTAACCATGCATGTGCAGATGTCATATAACATCAGTCCCATCACAACATGATCACCCATTTCAATACAACGAACGGTCAAGTACAAACAACCGACTCGGAGACCGGGTGGTTTCAAGATTGGGAAGACGCGTTGTGAACTGGGTAATACGCAGTAACAGCAAAACATCTGTACGTCTGTCTTATCCACTTGTAGTGTTTTTGTCGCTGTACATTGTCATGTTGCGTGACCAGTGAACGACATTTCACCCAAGTTCAAACGACACCCTCCCATGAGTCCATGCTGAAAAGGTGGCGACGAGCTTCATTCGCCCTGCCCGCAGGTACTAATGCGCATTCGCTCTCCCCCTCCCATCAATTCAACCCTTGTGTCTCCTAGGTCAACATCGGCGACGACCAATTTGGCATTGGATCCACGAGCGAAGACTCGGTCACGTTCCCAACCCCATACAATCACAATGTCTGCTACGCTGATTTGATACACCTTTCCTGAACCATCCGCTACTGCGGCGACGTCTGGCGCGTCCACGTCCGTTCTTGGCTTTAGCCCCGACTCTAGGATTCTAGCTCCTGTGGCGGCAATGTGAGGGCTTTGGAAGGAACAAATTATAGGCAGTTTGGTTTTCAATGTAGATCTGGATGAAACGCAGTGTGTTCTTTTTTTATTTATTTCGGCAAGCAACATATCCATACCTTGGGCGTCACCCGGACACAACTTCCCGTAGGCGATTCTCGTTTGTCCTGTCGAAATCATTGTCCAAAAGGCCATCGCTCCTCGGTTCTCATCATAATCTACTTTTCCATTGAGCATATCGTATAGCTTATCTACAGTGCCACAGAACGAATGCGAGATATACAATAAACGAGAAGTGACAGTAAGAAAATCAAGTACCAAGATGGATGTACAGAATCCGCTGGTCAAGTGGTACATGGACAGATTTCATCGTCTGGTATGATCCAGACGACCAGACTCGTGCTTGTAGAACGTCGATGTGATCTTGCTCGTCTCACCATCGTCACAGACCGAAACCCAATGAACTGCATCGCCTCGGCTTGTCTCCGACAGTCCGCAGAGGTATGCAAATTCGGGATTCTTCAGATCGCACCCGATGATCTGATCGTAAAGTGTCCGTCAAGCGGTCTTGTCATGTCGGACCTTGTTGCGCGCATGGTCGAGGTACGAAGCTCTGTTGAGAGGTCACGAGCATTCTCCTGTGTGATCTGTCATGGGATATGAACAGGATCGCCATCGGGTAGGATGACGAGTGCGTCACAGCTGTACTTGCTCGCATTGACAAGTCCTCCACTGGTGGCGCATTGAAGAAGAAGGAAACGTGAGAGCCCAGGTAGCTTGCAAATATTGGCTACAACTCTCTGCATTTCAATATTAAGCTGCCACAATTGATCTGTATCATGAATAGAGGACAGAGCAAGAGAGTGAGGCCATTCAGGCGAAGGATGGTCAAGGACTATGGCCTCGTTGAGGTCCTCCATGGCCTTGAGCTGGTTGTACCGGGTAGACAGATGAAATGCAAGGCTGTTCAACGAGTTTGACCGATGAGGGTGCCCTGCCGGGCAAAGGTCAAGGACTTCTCGGTCGAGGATGATGGCCACGTCGAGGTCTCCCATGACACCGAGCCGGTTGTGCCGAGTGGAAAGACAAAGGGCAAGGTTGTTCAATGACATTGAGCGACCAGGTCGTCCTGTCGGGTAAAGGTCAAGGGCTTCTCGAACGAGGGCAATGGCCTTGCCGAAAGTCTTCCTTGACCCCGAACTGGTTGCACCAGCTGGAAAGATGACCCACAGGGTTGTTCAATATGACTGAACAGGGTCTCCTTTCGAAGGTCAATTGGAGCCTCTTCGGTGAGGGCAGTGGCCTCGTCGAGGTCCCCCATGGCCCCAAGGTGGTTGTACTGGTGGAGAGATGAGCTGCGAGGTTGTTGTTCAACCACTTCGACCGATCTGGGTGTCCTCTCAGGAAAAGGTCAAGGACTTCTTGTCTAAGGATAATGGCCCCGAGCTGCTGGTATCGGATCATTCGGATGGACAGGTGGATTGCAAGGTTGTTCGACGACAACCAATCAGGATGTCCTTGCGGGCCAAGGTCACGGGCTCCCGGATCGGGGACGATGGCCACCCCGAGGTCCCTCATACTTCCAAGCTCATTGTAGCGAATATCGAGATGAATCGCAAGCTGAGTTCAGATCGCTCGGAGTGGCCGGGTGGGCGAAGCTCCAGTGCTTCACGAACACCAACTATCAGAGTACCCTCCATGTCACCACCGTGAGCGCACCCTGAGCGCACCCACACACCTATCAAGTACCTCTTAACGCTGAGATGCAACCGGCCTCATGGTAAAATGTGGGGGGGGAGCATTGGGTGATGCTCTCCCGGAGGTCCTGGTATGTGATGGAAATTTTGAGCTTTCTATGAATGGGCACGGGCATGAAGCAGCATGTAAGCGGGTGGTGGGGATGGTGAGGGCTAGGAGAAAACCTTCGTCCCAGTCGTTGCGAGGGGTAGACTGTTTGTAAATCATTTCAATGAGTGGTTCCATCTGATTAAGAGGACAGCGAACCTAATGACGCGTCATGCCGCGCCGGACACAATTTTGGAAGAAAGGATGTCGTCCACTCAACGAGAAAAGGTAGCGAGGACCTGGTAAAAGCGGAGCCATAAAGACAACTCTCAGGGATTGTCGTAGATGGACTGTTGCGAGTTATTTTCTAGAACACGTGGATGAAATGTGAGGACGTTGAAGCAATAGGTCTGACGGCTTAGAGCGCACCAGGATATCACCATTGCTGTCGTCCGTCGCCTCTTATTGCAATTTGCTGAACACCAAACGTAGAGCGCCAGAATTGTACGTCGTGTCCCGATCACTTGCCAGTCAACACAGATGAACAGCAAACCTTTGCCGCCGACAGTGTTGCCAAGGAATGGCTGCTTGAGGAGGTCCAGGGCCCGGCAGGAGCTGGCGATGGTGGTGGCATAATAAGAGCCTGAGGCAGTGGGCACACCTGGCAGTTACCGATTTCAAAGCGGTACCCACACCTCCGAGACGAAGCGCAAGAAAGACAGGCGGCAAAAATCAAAATTGACAAGAGCGAGATTCGAACTCGCGCCCTTTCGGACTGGATAGGTGCTAACCTGATTCCAGCGCCTTAGACCGCTCGGCCATCTTGCCAGCATACTCAGGTTGTCTCTAGGAACATATAGCTTTGCTACATTGATGTCGTGCCATCCACGCCACTTGACGCAATCGTGACTAGCATCGTCGGTATTGATGCCTCCATCACCCGCTACAGCAAGATCGGGCCCATTGCATCGTCCTGACACCCAAACAGATCCCATCAACTGGCAGATACACACCACGGTATCTCACCAGCGATGCCCTGCATTCTTGTCAGTGAAACGAAACGACAAGGAACGACGAGGCGTCAAACTCCCACACCGACAGACGCGGCGAATATTAATCCGATACACCACGTCCCAATCCTGTCCGTGTTCATAGATATACTAGGCGGATACGCTGAATGGAAGCAAGACACAGGCCGATCTAGATCAAACACTCCATTGTGAACCGTTTGACAGGACCCTCGGAATGCCTTATCAATGCATCGCATGGACCATCACCCCGGTCTGGAACGTTCGAGGCGCTCTTGTGACTTGCATGGTATGGGGTTGCGAGGTGGGTTAAAAATGGGTTGGTAGCCGTGCTGATAACCATCGATTCCTACTCGAGTGGGAAGTGCCAAACAAAAGAATAGAGATCTGACGATCTCGCATCCCTATATGCACGTACGTACGAAGAATTTGGGAGGGGATGCGACCATGGATGTCTGTCGACATCGGCAACTTCAAAATCGGAGAACAATGCATCGGGATTTATTTCCTAGTAGCATGCGTTACATCCCATTGCACTGGTAACGTCCCTGATCCTTTCGTAAAGCCGCTTGATCCAACTGTACGACTTCAAATCCCCCACGTTCCTTTGCCACGACAATCCGTCCCATACCCTCGTCAAAGTCCACCTTGTCGCCGCACCCGTGCCCTTCGTCCGCACCACCCTCCACGTTTGCGGCCCCGTTCAAATCCATCCAATTCAATTCCCGCTGATCCACGCGATATAAAGGTTTCCCCGTCTCAAACACCGGTCCAAACTGCATCTCGTACGGCGGTAAAATGTGTAATCCAGGACTCACGAGGCGAAGCTCCTGACCGACGACGAACACGCCACGTCCAGACCAGCCAAGACAGAGGGCCGTACACGCACTCGGCGCATAGTCGTCTATACTTCCAACGCCTTCTTCCTCGTCCTCTCCTCCCTGGTTTGGGTATTGCCATGGTAGATTTGGCAAGTGTGGCTGCAGAAAGGCTAGACGATACGGGAACGCGGTTGTATAGGCAGCCGCTGCTTTTTCGCAGTTCTCGGCATCCACAAGGGGAACCAACATTACCATAGACACGCTCCCCGACCGCGTCCTCGATCGGCCCGCAATCGTGAGCGAAGGCGACATACCCATCGCATACGACGAGCATGTTTCGCACTGTCCATCCCAAACCATGTCCCAATCCGCGTCCCGGTCGAGGTTCCAACTGGGGTTCATGCGTGGCGGCACGACCCGGCGCGCGATGCACGTGGTAAACCCAACCGGTCGAGTGATCGCTTCTTGGAACATGAACACCCGCTTGTGCTCTACGACCACCTGACCGTCCGCTGGAACATGGGGAACGTGGAAGACACTCACGCCGCACTCCCATACGACCAGGAGATGGTCAGCAAACACCACAAAATCGAGAAAGCTGCCAAACTAGATGTGAATATGCGGAAGAGTCGCGAACAGAACATTCAGCAGACAAAACGCGACGGTGGACACAGAACACTCACCAGATCGGGGGGACGTGGGAGCAGCGCCGTCCCAGTCGTCTGTGCATGCCAATCAAGGAGCTCGAGACCACCTCCCCCAAGTTCCCTGGTTGTATCTAACAACAATAACCGTCCCCACACACCCACCACGACACCTGGCACACGTTCGTAATCGCATAGCACCACGAACGGCGCCTTCAAACTGGTCGACAGAACCTTGGCGAACCGGTGGGACCTGCCACATAATGGTCAATTAACCCCTTATCCACGAGAAAAATAATTACCCCAGCGGCTGTCTCGGTCCGACGGCAATCACCCCAGGAGCTTCTCCATCCTTGACGATTCTACACGGGACCTCATCGAAAGGTACCCACTCCCCGACGCGCTTCAATCCCTGAGCAATCCCTGGCCAACTGACGATGAGCCAATGCACCACCTTGTCGCCTTGCACGGTCAATAATTCTGTCCCGCCTAGAATGAACACTACTTGGTCTACGTGCGAATCACTGCCGAGGTGTTCCGTGGATACGAGCATGTTCGCAGACAATCGTGGCCACGTTCTCTCGAGATGGAGTGCTCGCAAAGTGCGTCGCTCGAGCTCCGCTGCGGAGAGTATGGAGAGGGGTAGGTGGGGACCCGGAGGGGGTATATTACGCGCCAAGACTTCGGCGCAAAACCGGGCATACCAGATGCAGCGGAGTTTACTAAGGAGATAATATCGTCGAGACGTCTTGTCTCTTTTTAGCTCGCTCGTTTCGTCTTTCACAAGGGTTGGGCTCACCTTGCGTAGAGAAAGTAGGGCATGCACAGACAATGTTCGGAGGATTTGGATCAGAATGTCGTCTACAAGCATGTCCATACTGCCGTTCATGGTGGTTAGGGTGGGTAAGGTGTGGGTAGTGTCTGAGAGCGCGAAGATAGTAGTGTGTTGTAACATCCGTGTCCACACCCACGGGGACGACGAGTTTCAAGTATACACACGATTTGCCCGTTCGCACCAAATGCGTATTTCGCACACGCACTCTCTTAACCAAGATGGGTATGCGAGTGTGGGTGTGATAAGATATGAGAGGGTGACGATAGTGGAGGAGTGAAGGACACAGGTGACACGTACGTCGCAAACAGATACACCCTTTGAATGTGACATCCTGAATCGGACTGCGTCGGTGCAATCCGGGGAGTGCCCCGCAAGAACCTGGTCCGTAACCACATCGGCAGATGACACTTCCGAGACCCGACCCGGCCTATCTATGGTCACGTGGTGCCTTTTGTAAGACTCATCTGAAGCGACCGCTTGGGAGTTGGACGTTGGACATGAAGGTTGGAGTGTGAACGATGGAACCACCGGGAATAGGGAAACATTTGGCCAGAAGGGGAAGCAGCGTCCCGATCTCCGTGTACGTCGCTACTGAGTACTCCTTTCTTCAGTGGAGATGGAAAATGATCCACAAGGCATCCATGCCCACATGGGTCTCAGTTCAACGAATCCGATTGCCCTGGGTGTTGTTTAAAGCGTACAGTACCTATGGAATGGTGAAGACCGAATGCGTCGAGCGTCGCGTGTCACGTACCGTGGTCCGTCTCCTTGCCGTCTCATCCAAGGGCACAGCGAGCTTCGCGCGTGTACAATCAAGTCTAGGCTGCTTCAAGCCTACTGTATGCACCGCGATTGGGACCTGGCCCCAATGTAGTGTCTTGATCGGGAGGCGCGGTCTAGAGTAGTTGTAGGGTTTCTTTTCAAGAAAAGCTTCGGTTTTCTAGGTGGGTGATGACGGTTCCCTATCTCCGCGGGGTGGGGTTTGTGTTCAGTACTTGCGAATCGCGATAACTATGTGCCAACGCAGTGGATCGGGGGAGAATGACAAAATTCCTGCTCCCATTTCTAGATCGTGTGGGAGGCCAGCGCAGAGCACGAATGCACAGATATACCAGTAAGTAAGGAGCCCGGGTGGTGACTCTTTTTGCAGCTGGTCAAAAGGATGGATCATAGCCGATCGCGACGCGTGACGACTCGCGGTCTTTGAATGTTGCAAGTCCGACGATCGATCGATGCAAGACTCCGCGACGCTTTCTGGTCTTGCTCGTCATTTCCCAACACCCCAAGGGTAGCGATGTAAGCTTTGATTCAGCTTTGACGATGATTCAAGTTGACGGGCCTTGCCTCGCGAGTCGCGAGGTGTGACTTTGGAGCGACTGTCTGCTTCAATGCTTGATACATGAGATCATCCACGGAAGTGACCGGGACTGAGCGCTGCTGCACGATATGATAGGAGCTGCAGTCTGCACCGCTGGTTGAGGCACGTCAGACCGCCGTCGGTGCTTTTGGTTCAGTACATTCTGACGATGTGATCGGCGCAATAGTCTGTCTTTTCACTCTCACCCTTATTTCCTCTCATCCCCACGAACATTACCAAGACAATCATGGACAAGTATTCCACCTGCGAGAATGAAAATTTGATCGACATCTCCTCCAGGCCCAGGTGTCGACAAAACCCTCGGGAGTCCCATTCATC
>JBBPJP010000735.1:0-15661 GCA_038088775.1 Boletus barrowsii | reverse complement strand
GTCAACGCCTAGCTTTCAGTATGGGTGCCGAAGAGACTTACGGTGGCTACCTGAACTAGTAGACTCTTCCATCTTCGTAATCTCGTTCAATGTCTTGGCTGCCTCTTGGCCATGACCAAGGGTGTACAATGCCACGTAACGTCTCTCATACCCCAATGGGCACAATTTATCTATATCAATTGCCTGCAAACGTAGCGCATTTCACGATTATCTGATGAGGATGCGACAAGGAAAATTTTTACCTTGTCCGCATCCTTCAAAGCGTCATCCCAGAGCTCTTTAAACGCTCTCGCGTCGCTCCGCTTGACGAGAAGACGGGCAGCACCAGGCAGGTAGTGAGCCATTAAGTCTAAATCCATTGTAATTGTTTCATCTGCCACGTCGTTGACCGCTTCTATTGCTGAAAGGCATTTCTTCGCGAATTCTAGGACATACCACTG
Source organism: Boletus barrowsii (assembly GCA_038088775.1). Classification (NCBI taxonomy): domain Eukaryota; kingdom Fungi; phylum Basidiomycota; class Agaricomycetes; order Boletales; family Boletaceae; genus Boletus; species Boletus barrowsii. The sequence goes on along the minus strand of JBBPJP010000735.1, from coordinate 15,221 downwards.
AGTACAGGGCACGGACGAGCCTCATCCAAACTCACTCGATCCACAATCACTAGCTCGGGATTCTGGGTAAAGTTCCAGTGACTTAGAATACCAGGTTATGGCATCGTCAAACTTTCCATGACGCATGGATTCGTCGCCAAACTTCTCTAAATTTGGCGATGGTTGTCAAACAAGGAATAGCTAGTTCTGAGATCCAATCACTGACCACAAAGCCAACCAAGGTCTGCCTGCCTAGATTCATTCTCTTCATCGTGGCGATCCTTATTCGCTCGGAGAAAATCTTCCACTTCTTGAGTACGTCCGGATGCAAACAGGGCTTGACACGTTAGCTGGTGAACCATGCACTCTAGGTCATACATATTCCAACCAAATATCTTCCAAAGGCATGTCATTATCGACATCAAGCTCATATGGATGTGTCGTACCAGTGGTATTATCTCTGCTTCTGGAATATGGTGAGACGGGCCAAGATCAGGCACGTTGGTTAAAAGTCGTAGAGCCTCGTCAGACTCCCCTCTCTGCATGGAGTTCTCTGCCAAGAGCAAGAGCATGCGCGTCTGTCCAAGCAAGTAAGATCTTACTGCTTGAAGTCTTTTGCGTAGACACATACCTTCACCCACGGACAGATGTTGGTGTCCGCCAGACGATTAAGTTTATCCTGCGGCTCTGCCAGTGATTCGAACGTGATGATGGACTAGAAACATCGAATTAAGAACTAAAAGTTGTCTTAGAATATGCTCTATACCTTGACACATTCAACCAAGTTATTGGCATCATCACGGTCAACAGAATCAAGATCGTCTATCGCTTCCCTTTGTTGTTCTCGCCCATCAAGTGCCATGGCCTTTGCGACATAAGCTATGAGTGGGATCTGACCACCTTTCGTCTGCCCGTATGCTGGAATCAGTGATCGCATCCTGGTTTGAGAATAAGAACCTGACTATGATCTCGGTAGCGTCATCCAAAGCTCCGTTCAGGTTTCGCCGCCGTATTCGAACGAGTGCACGGTTAGCACGGGAATAGCAGTCAAAGCCTTCGTATCGCTTTTGTTCGATCTCCTTCGATAAGATTTGTTCCGCTCGCTCCAGCTCTCCGAGTTTCCAAGTTCGGTACGCCACTGGACTAATGTGTGTGAACTATCGAAGGTGCGATGAGTATCAATAGGTCGGAGTCGAAAGATCGTGCATACCGGCTCTGAGTGAGTTAAAAAAGGACCAAGACACTAAGGAGAGATATAAAATGTTGAATTTGTGAGGAGTGTATCTACTTACGTGGAAGAAGTAGGACGGTTTGACCACTCCAGCAAGGCTTCGTATGGATATCTTCCCGTCGTCTCCGCGGCTGGCTAGATAGAGGCCGTCTGGAGAAGTGGATGCTACAATGCATCGGCTGTATGAGTGAAGCGGTTCGGATGTAGGGGTATCACGGATATCCCATATGTCAACCATTCGTCCGGGGGATGAGTAAGAGATAAGGAATTGATTACTGTCGGAGACATGAAGAGAGGTTATGGAATCGTCCCCAGGACGAGGCTGTACAACCTTCAAGGGTTTTTGAGTGACCGTATCGAAACAACTGATGGAACCATTGGAACAGCCAGCGAATAACCGTCGACCGTCGCTAGACCAAGCAAGTGAGTGGGTGGGTAAGCTGCCAATCCGGATAGCTGCTATTTGACTGCCCGTCCGAGTGTGCCAAATCCTAACTTCATGAGCCCACTGAGCGCAGGCAGATGCGATGCGGTTGCCGGCTGGCGAGAACTTGACTGACGAGACTGGGACTGGGCCGTGACGCATCGAACGGCCTGGTACCAGAGTTCCAGGTTCCTTCATTTTCCAGACTACAACCATTCCATCGTCGGATCCGCTTGCGACATGTTCCAACGATACGTCCAGGGCTGTTATCATCCTCCCAGGGCGCTCTGCTGTCTTCCACAATTCCTGAAGACTCGTGTCCAAAATCATCACCTTTCCATCCACGTCTCCAGTGACGATCCATTTTCCATCCTTGGAAGGGGCAATAACATTCACTGCAACTTCAACATTCATCAGTTGTTCCTTCCCTCCACGGTCCTCTTCAATTTTCCACATTTGGATCGTTTTCTCTGCCTTGCAGATGCATACTACGTGCCTCCTGCCAAGAAGGACCAGGGATGATATCTGCCCTCTCGGACCATCGATTTGACATAACACATCGTCTTCCCACAAATTAGAAGTGTAAATGCTAATGGCTATGAACTATGCTCACCACTCGGCCTATCTATAATGTGAGCTGGCACTCCACCCCGCCATACAGCGGCCGTGGTGAGAGCGTACCGTCTCGGGTCTGCAACGTCATGCGAATGATCAGACTCGGAATGAAAAAAAAAACTGGTTGCTTAGATTACCCTGTCGGTTCTGCCGTTTTAACTTGAATACATACAGGCAGCAGACAGTGAGCATGAAAGCGTATACCAGGGTTCGAAGTAAGTCGTCGTCGAGTTGTCGAGCGGGACTCCACATTTGCAGAAGTGACGGCCTTAGGTCTGGAATCGGACGAGTGCTTCTACTCTGTCACCACACCGCCGCTGGCATGTGTGCCCACCGCGAGGCGGCCAGCTGGAAACAAACGAGCGGCTTTTTTTGATCGGCGACGAAATAGTGATGGTTATGAGATACAGTACTCCTCGGGAGGCCTGGTACTTCGATGAGTGAGTCTTTCTGGCAGGACGTGTACGCAAAACATCTGCAACATCCAGACTATGGATATCCTCTGCGGACACCAGAGCCAATGAGTACACTCCCACAAGACTACCAGGACAGTGGTCTTCAGATTGGGGATGTTGGCATAGTTGACAGCGATGGCCAATTCGACGTGCTGTTCAATATTTGCAAACGCAGCGACAACCCCCTCCATGACTCTCATGGAGTCCCTGCGAACTTCCAACCCATTCAGCATGGGGATGTCAAGTCCAGTAACAATGCAATATCTGCCACCCCAGTCTACTCCCATGGCATACGACGGGTCCTCCAGCCCAAAGACCAGAGGTACCTCTCAGTGCGACCACCAGTATACCGGCTTCTCACTGATGGCGCCCCTTTGGTAGGTCAGCCGATTATGAATTCACCACATGCGCTCGTGCTGGCGCCATCCTTATACTGCCGCAAGGTGCTACATCCGCCAAACTCTTATCACCAGAAAAGTTTCGAGAGGTAGCAATGGAGAGCGCACCCGACTGGTATGAGTTTGCCAAAAAGCGCTATGGCGTCCAGCAACTTGACCGCTCTCTTTACCTCATCACTGGCTTCTACAAGACTCACTCTTGGTCCCTCGGTTCCTTCAACAACCCTACGGGTGCCACAGGAAAAATTTGGGCTCGAAGGAATGACAGCTATCCCGGCGTCTACCCACTGGAATTCGAGTTTCCCGCTGATCCACATCACACAGGTGACGCCAGCGGGAGCATGAACCAAACTGTTTTCATAACCGGCTTCAAGATTACGTTCAGCAGTTGGTTCCAAGAACCCGTCGTTCTGAAGGTCACAGAATTGGAAACCACCTGGTCCAAACTAGTTCGTTTTTTCATGACATGCTTTAGCCGGTTACGCGGCATTCCAGGCGGTCACAAACAGCGTACAGTAATCAGTAAGTCATGAAGGTTGACCACTCGTGGATTACCTGATAATTTGTTAATGGTGAACAGGCATGGAGCATAGCCCACGGCTAACCCAGGTTGGCTCCATGATTGCGTTTGTCTGAATTCTAACCACTCATCCATTCTTCAGCCCTTTCATCCCTCCGACGTCATCAACCGTTTCCTCCTAAGCGAGGTTCGTCCGACATAAGATCACCGCCGTACTTTCTTATGACATCGGTCAGAATCAAAACGCCAGGGTTGCTATTATACACGATAGCCAATGGATGGACATGATGAAGGTAGTCTGTTATGGTGTATTTGTCTTGCTATGCCTTACTCGTTTGCTAGGGAGGATTGACGCCAGAAGACCTTCTCCAAGAGGACCGTTTGGGAACTTTCTTAACACGATGCTACGATGTCTCCCTTGACTCGAAGCGTGAAATTAGTAAAAATCTCATCGTCATAATCACCGGTTACTACTGATTACGCTTTAGCTACCGTGTTTTTACAAGGAAAAGAGTAAGTCTTGTTGTTTCACATACAGTTGAGACACTCTTGATAGTGATGGCATCATGGATTGCGTTTCCCCCAGCGTTGATACACATGACCTGTCACCCGAGCCTGAAATGTTAGACCCACCTGCCTCCGAGCTTGACATATCGCCCTCACCACAGCAAGAGATCTCGCCTCCCACTACACCGGAGCTTGAGGTGTCATCCTCTCCCACTTCCAAGCTGGAGCTCTCACCACCGCCTACACCCTCATGCGTCAATCCGCTGTTTGTCACCACACGCATGTCTCCATCTTTTAGAATCCTTAGAGAACTCTTATAACCGACCTGCAGGTATGCGCGCTCAAAATATACCACTTGTCCTCAAGTGGGTCCCGGTTAGCTTTTATATTTCAGTCCAGTTCAATGGGGCCCGACGAAAGACACAAAATAAGTCTATGCGATTGAATGATAGCGCTATTGAATGGGCGGATGTAATTCTACTGTATGTTTATCATCTCCTGCTCACACACGGGTGCTGACTGTATCTAGGCCCTCTAAACCATCTGACAAGGTCAGATTCACAGTTTATGCTTCCTTTGAACTGGGGCCGACGTTGGGAAATGGAGAGGCTCTATATTCGTCAGAAACTTGTGTAGAGGAATTGGTCGGTGGCACATATTGTGAGTGAACCCATCTGAATGACACTGCGAGTCTCAAGGTTTTAATGCCAATGTAGTAATCAGGTTCCCTCCTCCGAGCGAACTGGGGATCGCAGCTCCTCATCCCTCCCTGCTCATCACCCTGGGACGATGGTATTCTAACACTCTGGCGGTAACCCCAGGCAGTGACGACAGTAATGTGATATGATCTCTATATATCCATGCCCGTTCATTAACAATTTGTTGTTGACAGTTGGACTTGGATGTTCACGAGACAAATTTAGGACAAGAGGCCCTCGTCCGCTATTACAGCGACTACCAGGGAGAAGACCTCGAAAATGCTGTCCAATACTTTGAATGTGCCAGGCGCAACTGTCCTCTAACACACCCATGCTATGCGGCGGCGCTCGTTAACCTGGCGAATGCAAAATTGATGAGCTATCGGATTCACCCAAGGAGCACAAACCTCGATGAGCTCATCAGGCTTTATCGGGAGGCCCTCAATCTGCGTCGTCCTCGTCACCCGGACCGACCGGTGACACTACTACAGCTCGCTCGAGCCCTATTACTCTGCTACGAGCAGCAGGAATGTACTGAATCCGTAGCGGACGAGATCAAGAAGCTCATAGCCGAGGAGGTCTTCTCTGAAGATACTCATGAGCGCCGAGCTGCGGACCTCGTGCTTGAGACGCTCGAGCGATGCAGGGTTGTAAACTCTGGAAGCTTAGTCAAACTCAATGAATTACTCAGGAAATTGGAGGGCAATGCGATGCCTCCAGATGGATACTTTGACAAACCACAGCGATTGATCAATATCAGCACTACGCTGTGGAAGCGCTATGAGAGACACAGCGTTGGTGATCTCGACCACCTGTTGGCGACAAACGAGGAAGCGTTGCGGCTGCTCCCGCGTCGTCATCCTGACAGGCTTCCTTGCCTAAGAACCCTCAGCGGCGTATTGTGGAGACTCTTCGAGATTCATGGGGACCTTGACTACCTCAGACAGTCGATTTCACTCAGCGACGAAGCTTTGCAGTTCACACTAGAGGGACATCCTGAACATCAGTACTGGGTCATCAGTGAGTCGCTCTATCACCATATTTTGGTGCACACGTGAACATGCCATACCGCTCAGATTCTACAAACCACCTGGCTGAGATGTCGGAACGCTTAGGCGACATAGCCTTCGAAGCCTCGGGATATGATGAATCGATGGCGCAGTACTCTCAGGCTATAGAATCACTGTCCTCCCTGGTAACTCATAAATCTCGAGGTTGTCTGTAACTGGAATCATAAGGATCTGCATAAGGTTTCTTTCCTGTATATAGCAATCGCATCGCTTTTTCTGACATTGGAAGTTTGGAACAGTCCTGTTGGAATTTTCCCTCCTGTTATTACCTGCTGTCACTGTGGTTTCTTCCTCACATAAGCTTGGTCTTGTCCGTCGGACGTGCGAAACTGTTCAACTTGGCCAGTCCACAACGATCGTGATCGATCATCTAGTATCAAACCGTCTTTGCAGGCAATCATCTCAAGGACAGGAGAAAATGCCTAGAGAGGAGCTGGAGAATGACCCATCCCACCGAATGGAAGGTGAGACCCTAAGAAGCATAAATCGAACGACAGTTAATGGCTAACCGAGAATCTTGAAGATCCCTTTACCAGGCGCTTAGCCGGCCTCTACATTAAACGAAGCAAGGTAGCTGAGGAGTTGCACCAGTGGGATCTTGCGTTAGAGGATGCAAATAAGGTGCGACGACTCTTGACCTATTTTGAGCTCTTTCCAACCAGTCCGGATATCAGGCAGTGGAGCTGGACCCTCAGTCGCCTCTGGCCCGCGAAAGAAAAGACGGCGCCAGTTACGCAAAGATGGAACATGACTGCTCAATCTTACGCACTCGCGGTTAGTGAGCAAGTGACTCGTGATTCCATGCTGAGGTCTGCTCGTTTCACCAGCCGAGAAGAAAGATGCTATCAGGAAATCTATCAGGGAAGCTACAAAGGATTGGCCACCTATGCTGATCAATACCCAAACTGGTCGTGGTTGTAACCGGGAACAACAAGAGCTCGTCTTTGAGGACCTTTCCCCATTCAAGGAGTATCTATGCTCCGATACCCCGACACCACAGCTTCGAAAATCACTTGTCTCCGCAATGAAGAAATATTGCAGATATATCATGCTCTCGCATGCATGGGAAGGGGAAAATTCCGTGTTCGATGTTATTGGAACGCAGTCGTTGTATGATTTGTCCTCTCCAAATTACATCGACAAATTGCAACGCTTCTGTGATGTCGCTCGCGAGGCTGGATGTTATTGGGCATGGTCCGACACATCCTGTATTAGCGCCGTTGGTCATGGAGGGGTGATGGAGGAGCCGAGATCCCTTTATGACTGGTACAAGCATGCATGGCGTACCATCGTTCTTCTCCGCGGCATGAGGAATCCATCTCTACCTGTCTCGGTGAAGAACAGCATCTGGATAACTCGCTCCTGGACCATTTATGAATACGTCGCAGCCCGTTTCGTTTGGTTTTACACTGATGACTGGAAGCCGTATCATAACCTGGGGACTTCCAATCACAAATATTCACCCATCGTTGTCGCAGAGATCCAGGAGGTAACCAAGATGTCTGCAGAGGCCCTACACAAGCTTCAGTCCGGGGTCACCGATGTGCGCGAGAAGCTTCAGCTGGCTGCACCTCGCGATGTAACAAAACCAGAGGACGCAGCATATTCCTTGTGCCCTTTATTTAGTATCCCAATGCAGCCGAATTATGGCGAAGGAACCGAGTATGCCGTTGGGCGACTTTTGGAACAGATCATAACTCGCTCGGGGGATGTGGTCGTCCTTGATTGGATAGGTAACCCTGGTGTGTACAACAGCTGTCTTCCCAGCGACCTCCGACCATACAATACTCCCCAGTACAATGTACCGTCACCCGTGGTGAACATCCCAGCCTATTTCCCAGAACTAGACACCGGTGCCATCTTGTTGTATAAGCGACTCATGGCCCTCGAATCGCCACGAATGATTGACAGACGACTGCGTCTCCCTTGCATCGCATCTCGCGTCGAGCTGCAAGTTGTCGAGGTTGAGCCTCATGTTTACCGCATGAAGACGCGTTGTCTCAGGAATGTGGAAATTAGCACGATGGACGACCTATCTACGATGTCAAAGAACCTCGTTCTCGTCCATCCCTGGATCCGTGCACTCCTCAGTTCTGGTACACAATCAACTGCTGTTGAGACTCCTGAAGGTGAGGCCTTGGCATCCGTCACCTATATTATCATGCCCGGGGATGCCTGAGCCATGCATTGCAGGAGACAGCTCGAACGAACGCTCGAGAGCTTTGCAACTCACAGCACGTCTTCGACAAGATTTTGGTGCGCTGCTGCTGGCAGAGGTAGCACACAAGGAATATAAGAGGGTTGCGGCCGATGTCAGCATCAGAGTACAGTTCCTGGAGGACATCTCGTTCGGCCGGATATTGGGGAACATATGCGTGCTTGACGTGGTCTGACGTTCAAGAGGAGCATATTACTTAATTGTATCTTGTACAGAGCCGGGGTGGCTGAAGGAGGTCTTCCGCCCTAATGAGTCACACCAGGAGCTTCTAAGTTCTGCTCCAGGCTCCCAACACCGATCTTAGAACTTTAAGAAATGAAATGTCTAGAGAGTGGGATTCAACAAGGATATCTGGTGGCATGCCACATTGGCTACTACTGTATATGCTTTGCAACTTGGTATGCGAAAATGATGATGATAACCATGTGCCACAGCCACGGTACACGATGGAGCCAGGTGTTGCTAGCGGGTCGCAAGAGCTGTGAAAATGCAGCAAGGTGTGCTTCACAGATCGCTGAAAACCAAAATTCATGATCAGAGTTGTGCAGTTCAGTCAAGTTGTGCGCGATCTCGTGAGCCAGAGTGAGGAACCTTCATTGACAATGTTCTGAGACAATGGAACGGGGAGACAGCAAGAGAAATAAACGGACCACCACATGTGAGCATTCTGCCGATCCCCATTTTTGACTTGCTCATCATCTGAAACCACACTGCTCGGCATCTTCCCAGAATGAAGGGGAACTAAAATCCACTCACGCCATACTTCGAAATATCGCAGATTGAGGTAGATCACTCCTTGGCAGTTGAACCCAATGCACCCTCCCGAAATGTCGTAGAAAATACGTAACCTTGTTGCGGAGATACGGTATATCTTGGAAAGAGCGATGATGATGTCTGCGAAGCGAGCAAGCGGGCCGCGCATGTGTGCCATAAATTTGTCAGCGTCAGGCATGTCTGTGAAGGCGTGAGGATCTGCGTTAAGAAACGAGTGTCTCATTTGGACGATGTAGATCTGGGTTTACCTTCATTTACATAGACTTGGATATTTTTTACTTGTCCTAGTTCTCCCATAGTAAACAACAATCCATATATAAAGATCCAAATCAGACTCACCAATGGAATGTAAACGTCCGACATCTGCAGACACCATGCAGAAGTTGCTGCTCAATAACTGACCCACTTGTGCGTGAGCGGCTGAAATTTCCCCTCCCGAGCCACATGCTTCGATGGCCTTCTCTACGTTGTTCCCTAGGAAGCGATTAAGATATCTTATCTTACGATAGAAACTTGGGGGCCTTACGGATGTAACTCTGTGGGATCGCCATCCTAGACATGTAGTGAGACACGAGACAGACAGTACTTTATGGGCAAACCTACCGAGACAGCAAGACGGGGGCTGGATGTTCATTTGTGGCCAAGGGTCTATTGCTGGAAATGTTGGATTCACCGTTAGTCTTTGGTAAGACACGGTCAGCAGCGTTGAGGGATAGGGATTGCGGGGCGGTGCCAGAGGAGCTTCCAAATGGTGTCTCACAATGCAACTGGGGGCCAGGTTGCGTATCCAGCATAGAGTGTTGCGGAGGATTGGTGGTTGAGGCAGAGCCTGCCAAACCCTTTTGCCTTGCCTCGCTTCCCGCCGCATACCCATCTCCATGTTTCTTGGAAATTTGATCAACTGCGAGGCAAATGATACTTGTTAGCCAATTCCGGTAAATGCAGACGGATCAGACTAACTAAGAAAACCCCTTTTTTCCAAGACTTTCAAGTCTGCAGAAAGGACAGTCTCAAGGAGAAGCATGGCATTCATCTTGTTGGTTCCAAACAGCAGTCGACAGAGGCATGTAGCGACTCTTTTCGCACTGTCAGACACGAACAAACATAATAAAGGACATTCTGACAACTCACTCGTACATGTCACGCTTTGCCGTTTTGGAAATCCATAGCTCTAAATGGCCACCTTTATGCCTTGCGATCGCCCATGCGTCTCTTGTTCGCTCTACGTTCCTCGTCGCTAGAGTTTTCGAAACGTGGATCCTTTTACATGCCTTGACTTTGAGGTGATCCGAGCTTGAAGGAATCATTACTTCAGGCTTGGAATCAGTATATTTTTGGATGAACAAGGGGAGCCGCTCAAGAATCCTTGATTGAACTTCAAGGCAGGTCTCGGTATCCTGCATTTCATGGAGACCGTGACATCTCTCTTGCACAACCATGCTCAGGTAACTGCACCCAAGAGACGCATAGAAACCTGGTAATCCACGCTGAGTGAATAGTAGTTGCAAAGGCTGACACGACACGCACGCTCAAGTGCTTCCTCTTGAGGAGCGACGAAGAGACAGTCACTAAATAGCTGGTAGTCGTTGACGTCATCAACAATCGTGACCTCTTGAGCTGGCAGGAATCGATGCTCGTAATCCCATCTGGACTGGCCATCCGTTTTCTTCCGACACACACCAAGCAGAGTAGGTCTGCAGCTCATCCTGTGCAGGGTATCATTAGAAATATCCTGACCCTGGTAAGCGATCTTTCGTAGCTCCACCAAGAAACTGATGTCAAGTAGGTGAGTGATGACCTCGGTAGAGGCCTATCAAACCTACCCCTCATAGCCTCCTGCAAGCTCGAAAAATCTTTCAGGGTTTTCGATCAGTACCTCGGCAATGTCTTCTATCGAGATTCTGTTCTTCAAACCACACGCGCCTAGGAAATAGTTCGCTTTGGCGCTGAAGTTCACAAAGACAAACAACTTTGCATGAAGTGCTGGCTTTGAACCGTGGTCGAGGTAACATTTGGTTGGAGGAAGCAATTTTGAAGTATTCGATGAGCCCGTCGGAACGATTGGCAGCCCCGATAGCTTGGTGAGATCGGGGGGCGAGAAAGCTGGCAGGATGTCAACACATGGAAAAAAAAAAAGAGCTATGGACATACCCGACAGATGGTTATATAAAATTTCAAACCAGTGACGGGCAGTTTCTCTTTCACGCGGCGGGGTCTCCTCCAGTAGGTCCAGAATCTTCGACACTGGCGGATGTTGCCTTACACCCAGTTGATCCCAGGGCACGCTCGGGTATCGGTCTTGTACCACAAAAAAGCCCAGTGCCCTCCACTGTGTACAAGAGTATACCTTTGGCTGGCGTCAGCAAGGACACAAAGCACAGATAAACCTTACCGTACCTCCCCCAGCGTCTTCAAGTAACAACCACTGTCGTTCTCTGCAGGAATGAATTCCGCATCGCGGAAGTCCTCCGGATCGTAATCTTGATATCGCGAGCGAAGTCCACTGTACAGACACTTGAATGCGGTCTCTTGAACATCGTTGTCCTTTGAGGAGCAAAGTTCCATAATCTGTGACAGAGATGGGAAGCGATTCAGACCAAGGTGGTACAGCAGTCGGGCTAAACGTCAAGTTGATCAAGTGGAAGGCATGTATATAGTACTTAGCATACCCCCAGATGACGTGTCACTCCATTCTGATTTCTTGTTCCATTTGATGACAGGTAGTCGGAGTCTCTGGAAGACGGGCACAGGCGGGTAGAGTTCATCAGCACGGTGACGACTACTCTCTTCAAGTTCTTCCTCATTATGGAAACCTTCTCTCGTGAAGATTTTGTACGACTTGAGAGTAGAGAGATCCTCGGAAGTCAAAGAAGATTCCTCCTGGATGAGATAGTCGACCAAGTCAGAGACAGTCCAACCTCCCGTGGATGACATCCTGGGCGCTCTCAGTAATTGCAAGGATGAAAAATATTTTGAAGACCTACTGATGTAAAAGAAACTCGATAGGAGGATTCTCAAGAACTCCAATGAACAGAAGGCATCTTTTTATCTTCATGTCAACTCTGAATCCTGAATCGCAACTGACTATTGGCAGGTCAAGGTGGTGGAACGGAGTGTTGTCTTCAGTAAGATACGAGCATTCTGGACAACACAAGCCCTTGGATGTAGGGATACATGGCTTGTTCCTGAACACCTCCCTTGCTTCACTTTGTATATCTTCGGGGAGTTGTGGCCATATTCGGCTAAGAGCGCTGAGGACACGACCAGCCCAGTCGGCCGACCGGGTAAAGTCATATTTTTTGTTGGCTGACATGACATTGGGACGTGATATGTGTTGTAACCATGAAACGACGGTAAACTCTTCCCAACAGAAGCTAGCGAGCTCCTCGTAATCGAAATGTTTGCTGATATCAAGGGGAATAAGAGACAAAGGAAGCGGGCCATCGAGTGGGATGTGGAGTCCAAGAACCTTCGGATTGATGAAGCATGTTATCAACGATAATCGTATCACCCCACCCGCCCCGCAGATGGTAGCCGCATCCAACAGATCAGCCGTTTTTGAAGTCGAATAGTCTTGCCTTGCGTTTATCCACCAACGTAGACATGCTACCAGCTCCTCGGCGTCCAGAGTATGGCGACGTAGGTCTTGTAAGATGTCTGATAGCCTTATCGTAGGAATCTTGTGTTTGTCTGGAAGTTTCGCAATAGAATGAGCACCGTCCCGCGTGACGTATTCTGAGAGCATTGGTAAAGATTTGAGAAATTTGACGAGCACCGGGTCGAACGCTCTCACGTCGGGGGCTCCGCGTACGCCAACAGATGAGAGAAGTCTTAAAGGAAGAGGAGAGCATCTGTAGAATGAGCTCTTTAACGAGTCCGCGACTTTCGACAAGGGGGTGGAACCATGGAACGTGAAGAATTTGAGAACATGGAGAAAGCGCTTTTGCAATCGATCCTGTAACTCTCGGGATGGGCACAAGTGTGGTTCACCTGCAGTTGCTTCCCCCCACGACCCCCGTATTTCGGAGAGTTCTAGTTCGTACACCACTCGACATAAGAAACCTCCGACATACAGCAACTCCCTATTCCAAGCTGAACGATGGGGGTAAGTAAGCATCCTCTCTCGACGGAGCGAGATACCCACTAGCAACGCTTTTCTCGCTGGGGCATTATATTAGCAGCTGCCAGCGCCAGTGTGCACAGCAAGACTCACACCAAATCTATGGATTCGCGTTCTACAGTAGGAATGAAATAAGATGCCATGTGACCTCCAATGCCTGTCGTTTGCGCGGTGGAATGACCCTAGCTAAGTCATCAGCATGAATCAGGAGACGAGTGCGTAAAGACATACGATGAAAAGCCGTGCGTTTGCAGCTCTAGTGTTCCATCAGATCAAAGGTGTCGCGGGCATCAATGGCCGCTCACCCGTCCAGATCGGGGCGAAGCCCTTGAAAGGAAGATGGGAACTCGCAAGCATGCTTCTGTTCATTCATGCCGCTCTGATCATATTCATCTTTCCCGGTCTTGTGAATGAATACGTAGGCGTTCAAGAGCACAAAGAGTCTGATAACTCACATAGATCAAACTGTACTTGACATGAGAAGGTGGGTTCTTTTTCGTACACCGGTTCAATTCCTGGGACAATTTCTCATCGACAGTGACGTCAATTTCTGCCGTGAACACGGTAAGGTCGACTTTTGTCTCGTGCGCTCGCATAGAACCATGTTGTGGGAGCCAAATTCTAGCTTTGATCGTGACAGCTAGTCAGGTGTAAGAACCGAAACACGAAACACGAATGGTGGAAAGACTTGCGGTGTTGGTGGATCGATTTCACGTACATCATCTTCCCGAGGCTCCACCGATCTAGTTCCACAGGAATAGGGATAGGGATAGCTAAAGATTGCCGCAGAGACTTCTTGATCTGTCCCAAACAATGATGATCAAAAAATACAGTCAATTCTTCCAAATGAGCCATAAAAGTGATGGAGGACGCAAGAAACTGCATCAACTTTGAAAATGGTGGCATCGGGGCAGCCTCTCGTAACGGCATCTTGAACGTTGTCCATGGATCCCCAGGCACTGCTCGGGGGAGGTCACCGAACCGGTAGATTAACTATGGGCAGGCAAGGTGAAGAAGTGGTGTCGACATTCGACCAATTTATATACCTGATTTTCATCGTTCCACAAGAACTCCATTTCCTTATCTGACAATCGCGTAAGATTGAAGTCCTCTTGAGAAATGATGGACTAGTATCCTACCCCCGGATGACACATATGGGCTCTCCGTAACAGAAAATGCGGTGTAGAAACCTAAAAACGGCTCGTATTCAGGCATCGTTCCTGTCAAAGGACGTTGAACACTCACCGACACCGAACGCACCGACCTTCTGTGGGTCCGGATTCCCCATGGCTGAATGACAAGCGATGAGACCAAAGACAGGAAGTGGAAGTGGGCCCAAACCGATTTTTGGTAATCGACTCCAGTCTTGTGGTGTAAACGGCTTACCATGGTTCCTGAATGTCCATTGTGTGACCTGCGGAGAGCGTTTAGTAGAATGACAATCATATAGTGAATCATTCTGTACATGGGTTGTCGTCAAGTCTGGTAACATGGCTGGACCAGCGTTCATCGTTCGCTTAGGACCCAGACCTAAGCATGCAGAGGTCTCGAACCGAATTTCCGCGGTGTCACATCCAGCATCATCTGAGTTCTGAAGCAATTCACGGAATACTGACAGGTCGACTGTATGGGAAAGGAAATGCTTGAATATAAGATTCGCCTACCAGTAAACTCGCCAGAATAGCGGGCAAGAACTTTATCAATCAATGCACGTGTGTCGATAGCTACTGGTGCGTAGTCTGGTCGGGATTGCCACTATGGGTGAATAGTCGTGATGAATCATTAAGCAACCGCCACCGCAAAACCAACCCACCATCAAGATCCACGCTCCTTGTTGGAGAGAATCCTCCGAGTAGGTTGTTTATGATCCACGGAAACCAGAGAGTGCAAGTGTGCGTCGCTAGTCCCAAAACACCGTTGTTGCGGAAGTATGTAGGTACTGGAAATGAATTCTGACAACTTGAGAGTTGTGGAGTGAGCGCCGAGCGAGTGGGAAGCGAGCAAACTTTGACGACGAGGAGCCTAATTGGCACTGCCTGCCTCGTGCCTACCACTGTGAGCCGCCCAGCATTGCCAGGAGGGATATGTTGAAGAGTCGTATGCCGGGAACGGGACGCGAGCGACGCGGGACGGAGCGGCAGATGTTGTTCGTGATAACGGACAAAGATACAACAAGCGAGCGACTACGAGATAAGGTACTATGTTACGTAAG
>JBBPJP010000734.1:0-15699 GCA_038088775.1 Boletus barrowsii | reverse complement strand
CGATGGGGATGCGGAGATACGAGGGAAAGGGTTATGCCATCGATGGAAAATGAAGAGAATGCCATGGGAGAAGGGAAAGAAACATACTAGGTGTCCTCGCTGAACGGCCTCGGGAGCCATTCTCAGGGACTGGTCCGGGGTACGCGCGAGAAAGAGGTCGTGAATCATCTACGCAAGATATCGTCTTGAACGAACCTGGAATGACTGTGTAGCGTGGAGATACAGGGTGGCACGGAAAATGAAAACGGGACCGCAGACGTACGAAATGTCAATCACAGCAGGTATCAACGTTGCAATAAAGCGGGACCTCGAATTCATTCCTGCGGGATACATGTGTATCATGTCCGTTCCCGATTGTTTTTTGGGTACTCCCGATGTTTCTTGTCCGTGCTTGGTGGCTTTGTTGGGAGTATGGTAGAGAATCCATAGTGGACCAAATTCCAACGAAGAAAATAACAGACTCGTATTCTCCTTCTACAGTAGAGATGGACAATCGGAGTACGAATCTGCTGTCCCCTTCTCTTGCCACTCCTTCCGATTCGCCCAAACCTGTACCTGCTGCACAGACAAAGTCGTCCCGCCGCTTGGGAAAGTGACGAAGTACGCTGCTTCCCAAGATAGCACCACTGCTCTCCCATCCGAATAGGCTGCTAACAAGGAAGTCGTTGACTTTATTGTACAACCTTACCGACTTCGAGCTCCATTCTTCCTAAGCCAGGTAACCTCATAGCACTTACACTCATCAATTAATTTTTTTTAAACCTCAGGATGCCCGATTTGCCGCACACCCTTGACACAATGACACTGGCAAATGGATGTTATCTCCCATCTCGTGGGGATGACCCTCCACCCTCTAAAGACCGCACGACGAAAACACAAATTTCAGCTCTCATTCGACACAGCTACTGGATCCGAGACAGATAAACATGCAAGACTTGGAAACATGACGACCGCTCCACGATCTAGATCTCGCCTGACGAAACTCAAACCTAGGACTTGGGTTAGGTGCAATTGGATGCGACGCCGTCTACTGTGTCCTGTAATGTCGCGAGTCGGTTGGTCCGGTCACGAGTGGTAGGTTCAGTTACTCACATATTCAGTGCAGCAAAACTTATAGGGACACTTGTTAACGCGCTGAGGTTCCTGAGAGGCAAGTTCACACGTGCTGGCCTGCCAACCAATCGTCGGGACCTGGTTGCGTACGAGTCAGTATGGATGGCGAAACAGCAGACAACACTTCGCCTCACAAGCTGGGCTTTTTCGCAGCATACGTCCACGCAGGTAGACGAGCGCTGCGATTTCTCCGCCTCTTCGGCAGCAACGATGCTAGACACGACGACGAGCGCAATGAGAGCGGAACCGAGACGGGTGGACATGACTAAAGAAGATGTGTTTGGTCTGCAGAGTGGAATAAATGTCTCCCCTTTTTATACGTTTTCTGGTTCGGTTCTTCACCGTGTAGCTGACTCGAGGTTGATCCTGATAGTTACGGTCGAATGGTTGCACCCGACGATCCGCACTATGAACTTCTCCACCATCCCTCCCGAGATTGCACGATGCTAGTTCGCAAGTGTAACCACGGCGCATAGTCCGTATATCATTGTCTACAAGGGCCAGCAACGTCACGCCTTCCGTCACCGATTCCGGAGGCCGAGATGGAAAGGATCATCGCCACTTCTTCATTCTAACTCGATGTAGCCCTAACATTGCACCTCACCCAGCTTCCCGCACCATGGTTCGCTGCGAGCCGGATGAAACTTCCATGTTTCGCATTCTAATTCCCACCTCTTTCACCTTTTCGCGTACATCTTCGCACCTCCCTCACCGAATACAGATGGTGAGATCTCCGGTGAGAAGTCGACGATGAAGATTTCTTGTCTCTTCCAGAACCTGAGTCGCTGTCACACGTTGCCTCCAAGCACACAGTTTCGACGGGCGGGTCGACGTGGCACCGATCGCAAGCATGTTGCGGCTGGTGGCTTGATCAGGGTACAGTTCCAGGAGAACTTGTCGCTAGTTGATATTTCGGACGGTGTACAGACACTCGATGTTTGTAACTTGTCTAGTATGTACTGTAGGATCAGGAATGTTGGGGAAGAAGAGGACGCGTCGTCAAGCTCGCCCACTTTACCGTCTGCATCACTTGAACCCATGACACGCCCTCCAAAATCGAAATCGATCGCAAGCGAATTGCGTCGTGGAGTGGAGCCGGCAGCGAGATCGTTTGGCAACATGGGGACGGGTACGTCTGTCGAAAAACCGGATGGAGCAGTCGACAGGGTAGTACTGGTCGAGATGCACCTCTTCCTCGGGCCACTTTCGCGTCCTGGTCAATGTACATCGTGTTAAGTCACATATCAAGGAGCTGTTGGATGCTTTGATCGGGGGGGGGTATTTGTTTATTCAAGTCGTGGGGACTCGGATGCCGGAGAGAAGTCTACGGATAATCCAGGTATATTGTTGTTTGGAACAACCCCATCTATCGCAGCAGTACGGATCATACTATCACTTGTTTCGCTCTGTGAGAAAGAAAGCATTTGCGAGCATTCCATGTCATTACCGTTGACATGTAAAACCGTAGTCCTCACCTTCTCAAGCATCAGTAAATTAGTTTTTGTTCCTAACTGCTCCAGACCACTTAGAACCTTCGGCTAACACCGGCTAACACCTAACCATATCCCTGATGAAGAGAGGTCTCCCATCCCTTCTTTACCTCCGTTTCATGCCTAATAATTTACAAAGTTAGAATACGTTTGGGTACGCAGTTGTTGGTTATCACCACATACAACGTCTCGAACACCCTCATAGCGTCGACCCTGGTCCTGGGTGTCTACAATGTTTATTGTCGTACGCAAAATCCTTCTAGATTCGGGTGGTTTGCCCAAATTTTCTGACCTGACTGTTCCAATAGATTCGATACATTGGTCTTTATTCGATTGTGTAGGTTTTTAGGCCCAGTGTATTTTCGAGCCATGGGTAACCCTGGACCATTTTCAGGATTATTGGGCTCAGTATGTTAAGAGGCCCAAGTAAGGTATATCTGTATCTGCTGAACCAGTACATTTACAGGCGGCACTTCATTTGTTCCTGGCCCGTTGGAAGTCGGTTTGTTTTTTCATTATACACCTTCCCCATCACTAATTGACTGGTTTTAATAGATGTATGTATCTTAATTTTGCAAGAAACCTTGGATTTCTAACGGCTGAATAGATGTAAGCACTTCAATTCGTCCGCGTCTGCGATGTCAAAATAAAAGGTGGACATCTCAAAGGTAAATTTGTGTATCTATCATTTTATTGGGAATTCATAGTGTTCCTGTCTATCACCGATTGTGAGTTACATTGCAGTCTAGTCGCCTCTTCCTCCATGTTGAACTGGGTTATAGTATTGATGATTCTCCGTGTCTATGCAATTAGGAATCGATCCAGGATTGTCCTTCTGTTACTTTTCATCGTACAGACCCTCATCGCTGTCGTTTTTGACGGAATTTATACCAACCCTTACACCTATGTACTTCTCAGGTATGTGCCAAATTGGATGCATCGTTACAATACAATGGCTAGCCTTACGTGAACTTCACCTTTTCTCAGTGACAACTGTCCGATTTCTTGATTTTTCGCTTTGCAGTGGTCCATCCAACTGTTCTCGCTGTCTTCAAAACCCTGAAGCTATCATTTACGATGTACAAAGCAACGAAACAATGGCAGCCCAACCGCTACATACAGAAACTAGTGAAAGAAGGAATTCTTTATTTTGTCATGTATGTCCTATTTCCTCATGTCCATTCTTTCCCTGGCCTTTTGCTCGTGCTCTTGGGATTTACATGCACAGATACTAACGACGAAAACTGACAGGAACGTGCTTTACCAGACCAGTGGCCTGGTCAACCTGACAGGCACTACTCCCCTTTTCCTGCAAGGATTTCTTTCCGTGACCTTTTACATCCTCATCCCTCGGTTCGTCATCAGCATACGGGAACTGTATGACCGTGACATCTGTCATGACGTTCACGTTGATACCGGGTTCGGTGTACGGTCACGGTCGAATGTCGGTCCGGATACCACTGTATCTGTGATGGCATTCGCGGACGTCGACCAGGGTCCCGATGTGGAGGGTGCTACGGATAATTCGAACGATGTTGAAGTGGGTAGAATGCATGGGTCAGGACTGAACGAAATTCAAGTTGAGGACAGGGAGTAGGATCTATCGGAGAAAGACCAAACAGCTGGAAGTTGGAGGCGACTGGTATTTATTGGCTGTGGCCCTGACTGACGAATTAATATGATACATGCAATTTCTTTGATTTGAGTGGATGATACCTGTACCTCGTCTCGGCGTAGCATCAGTAAAGTGCTATACCTCTACGCGCACCATGAAAGAATTCCAAATCCTATATCTAACACATACACATGTTTTCCGCACGGCTGATGTGTGTATCAGCATAGACAAAAAAGCTTGCTCAACCTCCACAGGGTATACTACCTCATCTGTTTCACTGACCTCGAAGGTTCATGCGCTGGAGGCCCTAGAGACCGCTTGACGTGTCTAGTACAGGTTCCCTCATGATATGAGAGCTTCACTTTCGCCGCTGTCAATTCTTCGGGTTAGGCACCGTGTTCGCGTCGCGTTTGACTCGTGAAACACGACTTTTCGCCTGCGTCGATATCTGAGGCTGAGACTCCCAGTGGTTAAACGACACAGCATACGCGAGCGCTACCAAGCCGCAAAATACCACTGCCTGCGACATGTATTCATGCGTCGTGGTATTCCATGGCTCGGTGGCCACGGCATGTGGGAGCTCGTCGCTGTGCGTGTTCTGCTCATGTTCTGTCATCTACAGCTGAGAAAATTGTTTCTTTTTGTCTGCCAGGGGTCCGCGTGAGGCATAGGAGACTTCGCAGTATTACATAACATCACAAAAATCCCAATTTATCTATGTGGGGGAAGCGGCAACTTGAACAAAACCAAAATATGATCCGTCGTTGATACGCCCATGCGGTCCAAGTCTCTCGATTTGCGCTCGTTTCCCTCAAATGACCTCATGTGGTGACTTCCCACTCTCATCCCGGCCCAGCGGGCCCGCGGTGGCTCTCGTCGCTGTCCTTGAACCTTGCCAAAGGAGCAGCGCCTTCTGCGCACCCTATTGCGTACGCTTCGAGTCCGTGATGCAAACGTCAAGGACCGTGAATTTGAATATGCACCCGCCTGGGGATGAGCCTCGCAAGAACCTCTCGGAAACCTATTGTTAGCTTGGTGGCGTTCTTGCAATGTTAGAATGCCTCAGCAATTTTCCTGATTCGGGTTCAGAGCCTCATGGCATCCCTTGGCGCGAGTATCTGAGAAAAAAAGGATCTCTCTCTCCCAGAGCAAAGGTACGTTGTCGACCAGTTTAGATCCGTTCTCATCGTGTGCCCCCGAACAAGCCGCCGTTACTAACCCCTTCCCCTGAGGCGGATCAGCAGGATACGATCCCCCAAATCGCCGCCCCCTACCGACCTCTCATGGGCTTCACCGTTGGGAAACGTTGTCCGCCATGCATCACGCATCATAAATATCCATAGAACTCCCATGGCATGCCCAGAGAGCTTCACTATCTTGGACAGTGGTACCATGCTGCTGCATTGTCGTCGTCCCACCGTTATCCCTATAAATTTCTCTCCA
Organism: Boletus barrowsii; assembly: GCA_038088775.1. NCBI lineage: Eukaryota > Fungi > Basidiomycota > Agaricomycetes > Boletales > Boletaceae > Boletus > Boletus barrowsii. The sequence continues at coordinate 10,038 of JBBPJP010000734.1, read as the reverse complement.
GGACCACATCATGGCATCGAGACATTTGCAGCTCCTTTGCGATGAGGTCTTTCCTTCCATTCGTCTTTCTCAGTCTCGGTCTTCTCACCGCGGCGGGACCAACGCCTTCTCCTTACACCCTCCACGAGAAGCGCACTCAAGTCCCTCCGGGCTGGACGTTGAAGCGCAGACACGATCCTAGCACACCCATTCCTCTACGCTTTGCCCTGACACAGAGGAACATTGATGACATTGGCAAGTACCTCATGGAGGTGTCGCACCCCGACTCCGAGCTATACGGAAAACACTGGTCTGCGGGTGATGTCCTCAAGACATTCGCACCAAGCGAAGAGACGATCGAAACAGTCCGATCATGGCTCTTGGAGAAGGGCATCGAGAGCGACCGCATCCAGTTGACGCACAACAAGGGTTGGATTGAAGTGGCTGCTACTGTCGAGGAGGCAGAACGTCTCCTTCAGACGGAGTACAACCTCTACACCCACGCCTCAGGAAAGGAGCACGTTGGTTAGTAGATTCCAGCCGTTACATTTGTCACGATGCTAATAATCGAATGCATAGCGTGTGACGCTTACCATCTCCCTGCACACGTTGCTCCTTACGTGGACTTTGTTACCCCGAGCGTACACTTCGATGCTAAGCTGACACGTCGTGATAGCACCAAATCTGTTCACACCATCGGTCAGCCAGGTCCGGGAGTTGGACCCAAGACCGCCGGAAAGTTGCAGGCACAAATTCCCTCCGACACTTCGACGTGCAACGAATACATTACGCTTGACTGCTTGCGCGCACTCTATGGACTCGAATACACCCCGAGTGCCACCGGGTCAAACAGCTATGGAATTGGTAAGCGAATAGTTGGTCGTACACCAACTTCAGCTGAATTTCGCATCCAACATAGTGGAGTACACCCCACAGGCTTACCTGCAGACTGATTTGAACATGTTCTTCGGAAACTTCTCTCCCAGCCAGAATGGAACATCACCCTACCTTGTTTCAATCGACGGAGGTAAGGCTGTACGCTGTACGTCATATATATTAGTCTCACTTTGTACTTAGGCTACGCACAGACTCAGTACCAGGGCTTCGGATACAACGGTGAATCCGATCTTGACCTTCAATATGCTATGGGTCTCCTAGGACCATCGCAAACGGTGACCCTGTACCAGGTCGGTGACATGGTGGAAGGTCAGCCACTCAGATGCGTACGTTACCTTGGAGCTGATGTCATATTTTCAGGTGCCTCATTCAACAACTTCCTCGATGCCCTCGATGGCTCTTATTGCACCTTTGAGGGCGGTGACGACCCTAACCAAGACGCTGCCTACCCTGACCCGTACGGTGGATATCAAGGTCAGTATAGTTTGCATGCACTTCCTAGAACAGTTTTACGTATTGTCCATCAAGGGCCCGAGGCGTGCGGAACCGTTACCCCGACAAATGTCATCTCAACTTCGTACGGGTACACCGAAGCTGATCTCTCGGCGTTTTATACCGCACGCCAGTGTGCTGAATATGCCAAACTTGGTCTGATGGGTGTCACCGTCCTCTACAGCTCCGGTGACTCCGGTGTCGCTGGCAACGGTGGTCTTTGCTTGACTCCTGGCGGTGAGTAGATACCTATCTCTATCCGAGCTCATTCTCAGCATAGGTAGGAGCCCAAAGTTCCACTGGAACGATTTTCAACCCAACGTTCCCTGCAACTTGCCCATACATCACTGCGGTAGGGGCTACCATGATCCCATCCAACTCTACGGTCTACGATCCCGAGACAGCTTGTGAGGAGGTCATTTACTCTGGTGGTGGATTCAGCAACTACTTTACTATACCCTCGTACCAGCAATCAGCTGTCGACTCCTACCTAACCAACTACTACCCCAGCTACCCGACCAACATCTGGAACGCTACTGGGGTAATTTTTTTTGTTCTACTTCAAGTTGACAAGCGCTAACAAGTGAACAGTCTCGTGCCTACCCCGACATTTCTGCAAACGGAGCCAACTACGTCGTTGCCGTACGATGACTATTCCGATCCTCTTGGGTGAAAGAGCCGGCTCACGTATTTTCAGATCGATGGCGGATTTGAGCTCGTCTATGGGACATCTTGCTCCTCCCCTGTCAGCGGTGCGATCTTCACCATGGTCAACGACGCTCGCATTGCAGCGGGCAAATCAACCATCGGATTTATCAACCCCACAGTGAGCGTCATCGTACCCTGGCCCAATGATGTTTGTGATGGCGATTTCCCTGTGTAGATTTATTCCCCTCAGTTCGCGGGTGTCTTCACCGACATCACCACTGGAAACAACCCCGGATGTGGAACCAACGGGTTCAATGCTACAGTCGGCTGGGACCCTGTGACGGGTCTTGGAACGCCCAACCTGCCCAAGTTGCTTCAAGCTTGGTCCGCACTTCCTTGAGGGGGCAAGAATAGAACGGGATTTACAGAAACATGCACCTCATTTGTGTCGTGTCTTATTTTTAATCTTATCTATGATTGGGCTTGGATTTTGTGTGACTGTACATGTGTCTTGAGAGATGTGCGTCATGAGCATCCCACGGTATCATTCATTCCCGCACCCGCCACTCCCTAAACGGGTCGGGTAGAGATCGAATGTTACTCCCTGCAAGCGCTAGCATTAGATGACTTTGAAATCAACGAACGAGAACCCAGGCAGACGCCGTCCACCGAAAGCATGTCAAACTCACTCACCTCGAGAACAAGTACTATATGTGCTATGTCCGCTTCGAAAGCACCGCTTGGGCAGCCTCCGCCAAGGACAGTTCTCGAGCCTCCTCTGCAGCCTATTTGCGAGTGGTCGCATTCAGAACGTAGAGCTCATGGTGAACACACAGACGTCACCTACCTGTGCCTCTTGACGCGTCTTGGTTTCGGCCTCTTTGTGATTCTGAGCCCGAGTCTGAATCTGCCCCTCTCTTCAAATTTTCGTCAGCGGCACCCTTCCGATGGGGATGCGGACATGCGAGGGAAAGGATTATCCCATTGATGGAAAATGAGGAGAAGGAAAAGGAAAGAAACGTACCCCAAGGCTGTTCAGCGAGGACATCCAGTGGTCCGGGGTACACACGAAAAGAGGTCGTGGATCATCTGCGCAAGGTATCGTCTTGAACGAACCTGGAATGACTATGTAGCGTGGAGATACAGGGAGGCACGGAAAGTGAAAACGGGACCGCAGACGTACGAAATGTCAACAGCTGTACCATGCAGTTGTACAATGCTTTGCTTGTGATCGCCGATGCTGGACCGCTCACCAACCTGACTAGCGTATAACAAGGAGGATTGCGATGCGGATCAAGGCTGGTGCTTCAAAGACGCTGTTGGGTTCCGAATACATTTTTCTCATATGGTAAAGTGTCTCCCGCAGGGTCCTGCTGACCCCAGTGACCTGCAACGTGTCTACGCTGCTGTGGCTAGCATGACAGTCCCCTCCCAGTCGGATATTCTTAAAAGCCTCCGGAGCTCTCCCATGATAGCTCAGAGGAGTAACGGTACCAACCGCACAACAAGGATACTCGGACGGTTATCAGACGGCCAAGATCTTTACGCAGCACGGGTGGTCGAAACTTGGGTTTGTAGAACAGTACATTCGAGACAGTATGAGCGCGATGCGTGGGTTCGTTCCGAAAGGGACCGGGGAGTACTATCGAAGCGAGGTTGTCACTGGCAGCGAGCAAGAACAGCAGTCACTGCTGTTCTTGCTTGACCCCTCGCTTATGTAAAATTGTGACCCCTCCATCAAATACATTTCCTCGTTGTGCGAGACGACATGCTCGGAATCGAAGACTACGGCAGCGACGTCGAGAGTGGCAACGAGACGTCGAACACGGCGTCGAAGGCGACGCCAACACCGTCCACGTCGTCGCTGCTCTCAAAACTCCCTCCACCGATGTCCAAGTTGACTCCAAAGTCATCCCTCTCCGAACCTTCTCGTTCGAGTTCCATCACGCACACAGACAACAGCGCAGCGCCGAAACCCAAACGGACCAAAAAAATCGCCATAAATCTCCCTTCCTTACCCCTCCCGAAGACGACAACGGCCCACCAGCCAAGAAGCCCCGCGTCGCATGGAGCACAGGCGCCTGTAATTCTTCTTTGCTCAGTATGCTTCCTGCCCCGAAGCAACTAGCACCTGTGATCAAGAAAAAGGTGGAATGTGTACTCGGAGGCGGAGGTGGCCCCGGATTAGTGTTTCGTACGTCCACGAGCTAGACGCTGCGGGATCCTGCGTACGTTGCTGGTGTCGCGGGTACGAAAGAATCCCTTGACGCGGGGGTCGCAGAGGTCTAAGGTCCTACTGACGTGTCCGCACCGTCGACGTCTTTCCTTCCACCCTCTCTCAAGAAAGGCAAGGCGAACATCTCCCTCGAGGACCAAGGGCCGTCCAAACGCCCTCCGATAGCCACTCCACCCCCCAAACCAGCATTACCAGCCCCAGCTTTCGACTTTTTCTTGCTCGGTTCGAGAGCGTCCTCTGCGAGATCGACACCCACAAGGAATCTATGCACGTTGCCAGTTCCGAGTCGGAGTTGGTTGATATCATCCTCATCTTGTGCCAGGTTGAACATTCACTGCTCCTTCAATTGGCCTTTGCAAATGCAACACGAACCATATATTGACTCAACTCTATAGATGGACTGACATGAAGTGCACATCCCGCGCTTACCCGCAAGATCGGAATAGCATTCCAACTTGCAAATCCAGGTCCTTGGAATGCCGATGACGCGCTCCCTTTGTTCTTAATCAAATAGGCTGGGGGCACATAAAAGGGGGACGGCCCTTTCGGTGGGACGAAACCCATCACCCCCTTCGTTGACGCTCGCCTGCCATCCTTATTCTCTCACATCCGTTTCTCGTGCATTGCCCTGTCGAAGGATGAAACATTCAAAGCGCACTGTCACGAAGTTTTGGGACACGTCGACCCACACCAATCTTTTGCACAGATTCACCCCTTTCTATCCTCGCATGCGTACCCCTCTGCCGCGTCACTCTTGGGCGTCTGGGCCCAGCTTCGATGTGGATGTTGGGCTAGTCCCGGGACCTTCCGTGATGCGTTTGGTTCGAGTTGTTCACAGTAATGCAACGCTGGTATGTTCTTGTATCATAAACTTTTGCTGATGTTTCAAACTTTGATCGGATGTCAGAACCAAACATTGGTCCACGGCCCCACGGAGTCAGCAAGGTGCTTTGTATGCAGTCCGACAAAGATAGTGCGGGATTGGACGCAGCCTCCATCATAGTGGTATAATGAGGTGGGACTGCGACTACGAATTGGACCACCTTTACTGACGTTTCCTCTGAATATCTCAATAGGTTGAACCGCAAGGAGCACACGGACTCAGCTGGCACCGATTTCTCGACCTATGGGAGGATGGATAGAGTTGACCAGACGAACATCGTGTATGTCTTGGTGAACGCTGCTCTTGCTAACGGTTCAGTGGTACCTCAGTGTCTCGACGGATCTATGGACTTGTCCGATCTGCCCCCTGCACATCTGCTGGGTGGCCAAAACCGGCGGTCAGTCTCATCGGAATGCCACATTGCTCGCCATCGACAAAGAGCCAAGTCGGACTGCGACTATGAATCCGACTGGGACGATTGATTACCGACGTCGTCACGGTCACGGGATCCTTCACTATTCGTTAGCAACCAAGGAAGGCTTTCAATGCTGTACGTCGATTCGTACATTTTCAGGTCAGGAGCTGATACCCAGGTTCGTTTCGAAGTCATGACAACGCCACCTCCAGAACCGAAAATGACTGCAAGCGAATTGCGTCGTGGAGTGGAGCCGGTAGCGAGATGGAGCAGTCGACAGGGTAGTACTGGTCGAGATGCACCTCGTCCTTGGGCCACTTTCGCGTCATGGTCAAAGTACATCGTGTTAAGTAACACATATCAAGGAGGTGTTAGATGCTTTGATCGGGGGGTATTTTCTTATCGCGGGGATGCTGGAGAGAGGTCTATGGATAATCCAGAGATGTGATTGATTGTAATAGTCCCATGCATCGCAGTAGTACGGATCATACTGTCACTTGTTTCGCTCTGTGAGAAAGAAAGTACGGTGTAGGGAGGATCTAGCGCCTTGTGCTGAATAAGATCAATGTTACCACCAGTATTGTTCTCTGAGGGGAATGATCTTGATAGAGACCACAACTAATGAGTGCATTGTTCTCACTATTCAAGCTCATGCCTGACGAAGCAAGGCCGTTTGCAATATTCTCAACAATGATCCAGAAGAGGGGACGAAAGCTGTCTTCCGATGGGGAGAACTCCTTCCACGGGTCTTCGTCAACGAGGACAGGGGGCGGGTCGCTCATGCCGTCTTTGCGGTAAGAGAGGGCAGTGGTGAGACGGATGGGGTCATAGATACTAACTCTCAAAGGAAGGGAAAGCCCGAGAAAGCTATGGTGGCTGTGGGGCCCTAATCGCCGACGACGACTTTCGAGTGGCCCACTTATCCTCCTTTCGAACTTGTTCACTGCCTGGATAGCATAGCATGGATGGAATAGCAGGGTGAATTGGGATCAATGAAACGGTAGGGACACGGCATTGATCATTATCTCAAGGCTGCTCTGTGCCAGTGTGCACGCCATTATCATCAGTTTCGGATGCGCGTCCTGGTATGCTACTTTCACAATGACACACTCACACAGCCTGAAATCGGGTTGTTGATCAATCAAGGGTGGTTCGCTCCTCCTTGTTCTCATCTTTCAGCCAATAGTCAAGACACCACATGGAAGATATACTTCTGTGGCCGAGCCTTCATGCACAGTGTTGGTAGTATACAGGTCAGATATGCACAGATACCGGACGATAAATAGCTTGATACACATCCTCACCCCATCCCCAATCGTTCCTTCCCGTAAAGAAAATCAACACTCCACGACTCATGTCCGAGTCCTCCGGCATACAATCCGTCCTGCAGTTTCTCGTTCTGAACAATTATCTATCCCGTATGGTCACTCATAACACTGTTAATAGCTAATCTAATGCACCAGTGCAGTCGCTGCCATCACTGCCGTTGTGTATGATTATGGTGAGTGATGCGTTTTCGAGCATTCCATATCATTACCGCTGACATGTAAAATCGTAGTCCTCACCTTCTCAAGAGAGGTATCCCATCCCTTCTTTACCTCCGTGTCATATCTAATAATGTACAAAGGTGGAATATGTTTGGGTACGGAGTTGTTGGTTATCACCACATACAACGTCTCGAATACCCTCATACTACTAGTGTCGACCCTGGTCCCGGGTGTCTACAATGTTTATTGTCGTACGTAAAATCCTTCTAGATTCGGGCGGTCTGGCCAATTTCCCGACCTGACTGTTCCAATAGGTTCGATACATTGGTCTTTATTCGGTCGTGTAGGTTTTCAGGCTCAATGCATTTTCGGGCATGGGTAACCCTAGTCCATTCTCAGGATTGCTGCACTTAGTATGTTCAGAGGCCCAAGTAGGGTATATCTATATCTGCTGAACCAGTACATTTTCAGTCGACAGTTCGTTTGTTCCTGGCCCGTTGGAAGTTGGTTTGTTTTCTCATTATACACCTCCCACATCACTAATGGACTGATTTTGATAGATGTATGTATCTCAATTTTGCAACAAATCTTGGATTTCTAATGGCTGAATAGATGTAAGCACCTCCATTTGTTTGCGTCTACAGTGTCAAAATAAAATGTGGACATTTCAAAGGTAAATTCGTGTATCTAGCATTTTATTGGGGATTTATAGTGTTCCTGACTATCACCGATTGTGAGTTACATTGCAGTCTGGTCGCCTCTTCTTCTATGTTGATCTAGGTTATAGTATTGATGATTCTCCGTGTCTACGCAATTTGGAATCGATCCAGGACTATTCTTTGTGTCCTTTTGTCACTTCTCATCATACAGACCCTCATCGCTGTCGTTTTTGACGGATTTCTTCTCAACTTTAATACCTACTTCTCAGGTATGTACCAAATTGGATGCATCGATACAATGGCCAGCCTTACGTGAACTTCGCTTTCTCTCAGTGACAACCGCCCGATTTCCCGATTTTTCGCTTTGCAGTATTTCGTCCAGCAACACCCTACTGTCTCATGGAGCATATTATATATTCCCACGATTGGCTCTCGCTTCTCTACTGACTGTTCTCACTGTCTTCAAAACCCTGAAGCCATCATTTACGATGTACAAAGCAACGAAACGATGGCAGCCCAACTGCTACATACAGAAACTAGTGAAAGAAGGAATTCTTTATTTTGTCGTGTATGTCTTACTCCCTCATGCCCATTCTTTCCCTGACCTTTTGCTCGTGCTCCTGGGAATTACCCACACAAATACTAACGACGAAAACTGATAGGAACGTGCTTTACCAATTCCTTAGCGTAATCGACACGATAGGCACTACCACCCTTTTCCTGGAGGCATTTCTTTCCGTAACATTCTCCACCATCATCCCCCGGTTCGTTATCAACATACGGGAGCTGTATGACCACGACATCCGCCATGGCGTTCACGTTGATACCGGGTTCGGTGTGAAGTCACGGTCGAATGTCGGTCCGGATACCACTGTATCTGCGATGGCATTCGCGGACGTCAACCAGGGACCCGATGTGGAGGGCACTACGGGTAATTCGAACGATGTTGAAACGGGTAGAGTGCATGGGTCAGGATTGAACGAAATTCAAGTTGAGGACAGGGAGTAGGATCTATCGGAGAAAGACCAAACAGCTGGAAGTTGGAGGCGACTGGTATTTATTGGCTGTGGCCTTGAACATGTAGTTTCTTTGCTTTGATTGGATGAACTACCTGTATAAACTATGTACTCTCGGGAAAACAGGCTGTTGGTACGAGGAACCTGGTCTGTGCTCTTTCCAGACTTCGTCTCGGCGTACATCATCACATTAGGATTGCCTTGCTCAATCTTTACAGGTTATGCCGCCTCATCCGCTTCGCTGACCCCAAACGCTCATGCGCTGGAGGCGCTAGAGACCGCTTGACGTGTCCACATGGTTCCTCATAATATGTGAGCTTCACCTTCGACTCTGTCGATCCTTCGGATTAGGGCACCGTGTTCGCGTCGCGCTTGACTCGCGGGATATGACTTTTCGTCCGCGTCGATATCTGAGTCCGAGTCTGGGTCTACCTTTCTGATTAACATTTATCAGCGGCGCTTTTTCCGATGGGGAAGTGGAGATACGAGGGGAAATGGCTATATCATCGATGGGGGGTGAGGGGATCCCATGGAAAGAGGGAAAGAAACATACCAATGATATCCTGGGAGCCAGCCTCAAGGACTGGTCCGGGATACGCGAAAAGAGGTCGTGGATCATCTGGGCAAGGTATCGTCTGGCACGAACCTGGAATGACTGTGCAGCGTGGAGATACAGGGTGGCATGGAAAATGAAAACGGGACCGCAGACGTACGAAATGTCAATCACAGCAAGTATCAACGTTGAAATAAAGCAGGACGTCGGATGCATTCCCGCGGGATGCGACTCAGAGAGCTCTGTTGGGAGTAGAGAATTTGTAGTCGACAAAATTGCAATGAGGAAAATAACAGACTCGAAAAAACAAACGGACTGGACAAGAATCGACACTTACGCTCCGGTACACATTAAGTAACTAGTGGAGTGTCACTTGGATACGGACGAGGAGACACGTGCACGGACTGCGAGGGTCATAAACGAGGAGTATGGGATGCCCCGACCTGAGGAATAAAAGGAGGATCAGATGCTTCCGATCGCCGGGGATGCGACGACAGAGTGATCATCGCCGCCGGGAAGAAAGAAAGCATCGGCGCGGAGTTGTAATTCACAAAGTCAACACCCACTGGCCGTACCAGCACCATGAAGGTGTACTTTGTCACTGACAACAATATGGTTTGCCTCGTCAACTGGCGGGAGTGCAAAACCATTCCGACTCGAACTCGAACTTGATCGAGACATTGGAGTGCCAACTGGCACTAGCACGTGCTCACAGAATTCCAACCAGCGCACCGGGGACATATAAAAGAGGGTCGACGGGGTCGACGAGATGA